>JAYKTE010533801.1:0-18559 GCA_036873565.1 Xipholeptos notoides | reverse complement strand
GTCGTCCCAAAATTCCTCTTTTTTTATTCAGCCCGAATAGAACAGAGGAAATAGCAAATTCCATTGTTATGGTGAGAGAACTTATGCTTTCATAAAGTGAAAGTTTAATGTCTCTGTTGCAGATATTGACGGTTTAAGACTCTAAAAAGCAACTTTTTTCATGGTCGTACATCAGAAGCAGAGATGCTTCATTCAATTCCACTACGCAGAAAAAATGAATCGATCATTCACTGGCGATTGTTGAACATTTACGAAGCCGATGCAGTTGATGTCAGCACAGTAAGAAGATGGGCTCGCCGATTTCACTGTGGTGACAGAGATGTGAGTGACATGGCGCGCTCCGGGCGCAAAAATGGACCACTTCGTTTATCGCTGGAAAAAATGCATTAAGAATAATGTTGAAAATATATTCTGGAGTACAAAAGATTGCTCGTTTTAATGGTACCACTCCCTTTTTCGTAGCTCTTCAGCTTAAAAAAAAACTTTAAATAATAGGTGACATTACTTTTGGAACGACGATCGTATCTCTATTCATTTCTATCTATCTATCTATCTATCTTTCTATCTATTATACCAATAAATAACATAAACATGTTACCTGTCATTCAGTCAGTAGTGGTAAATCTAAATCTCAAAATAACAACGAATTTAGTAGATTCGACTTTAAATGGAATTTTTTAGTTTAAGAGAATTTCTTTCTCGGTTGTAAATTTTCTGGTGAACACAATTTTTTTTTACATGTCAAAATGGATGGATAAAAATGATTTTTTTTCTTAAGTTTAAAACTGATATTTAAGAGATAAATTTTCTAACGGCTGAGTTGACTGTAAATCTCTCTGTCTCTTTTTTTAAAATTATGCCTATATCGTTTGAAAGTGAATGGAGTGAAAGTGTTTCTTTTATTTTTATAGGAAAGACAAGGAAAGCAGTTTTTGTTAAGATACGGATTTTCGTCTTCAATACAACGAAATGCTTACCAAAATATTATTTGCAGAATTAAGTTATCATTAAAAAATATACCAATTACAGTAATATAAGGTATATTATGTGCAATACCCAGTGTATTAAGTGCTCTAGTCTGTATATTTGGTACACCACTCTGCAGTGCTGTGCTTAGCAACATCGCAGCCCTCCCACAGAATGTAACTTGCGGCCCCACTACCCACAAAATGAAATATGCCCCCACCTACTTAAGGCTTCTATAAAGGATTAGAGAGAAGGGGAGGAAGAGAGGGAGAGACGGGTTGATAAATATTTATTTCAACATACAAATATAATAATAATTTTCCAGTTAATCTTAGTTAATTTTTTTATTACAAAAAATCTGCAAAGCCAAGCAGCCTTGGGGCCCCTTGAAAACTTCCGGCCGCCACGCAATTGCGGGACCTGCGGGGGCCAGAAACCCTGTCACTCTGTATATTAGGTGCATCTGCATCACTGTGTATTAGGGGCAATGCCCTTTATAATAGGTCCACCACATTGTATATTGCGTACGCCAACCCATATATTAGGAGGGCCTCTCTTCATATTAGTTGCACTATTCTGTATATTAAGTGTGCGACTGAGTATATTAGGTGTGCTTCTCTTAGTATTAGGTGCATCAGTCTGTATATTATATACTTCGTTCTGTATGTTCGATGCGCCGCTTCGTATATTAAGTGCACAGCCTTGTATATTAAGAACATAATTTTATTATTATGAGTTAATTTCTAACGGTATGAAAAAAAATACTAACTAAATAAAAAATATTATAACAAACAAGACGAATGAATAAACAGATGAATAAATAAATAAATAGATAAATAAAAAATAAAATACCTAATAACAGACAAGACAAACAAATACGAAGGTCTCACAATCTAAGTTGAATAAAGACATCCTAAAAAAGGAAGAAAACTATGAATTTTATTGCTAAAATAAAAAAAAATAAAAAAATAATGATAATATTTAACATAAAGAAAAAAAAACAAGCAAAAATGAACTAAAAACAGCGAAGAACAGTAAGTAGTACTATAAATTTTTGTAAGAAATGCGAAGAAGAATATCATTTTATGTTTTCGGGCATTTCATTGCTGAGCAACACTGGATTTATATTTACGTGTCAACCATTGATTTTTTATGGTGATTTAAAGGTGAAACTCTGAGGTGGTATTTTTTTTATTCCATCCATATTACGCCCTCCTCCCCGCGCTCCTCTTAAAATACATGCGAGTTTTCTTGGACTTCGTTTGACAATCTTCTCGCTTCCAGGAATTCTTTATTTTTTGTTTGTTTTGTTTTATTGCATATCAACTTTTTTTAGGTCATTTAATGCCGAGAACAATCATTTTTAACAAACGGTCTTTTTTTCCACCCGTAGTCTTTTGGATATCACAATATGCACTATTTAATCTATAGCTGGATAAGTCCAAATATAAACGCAAGCTGAACGACGAGGATTCGAACTCGCAAATTACGATTCAAAGTCTGACTGCTTACCAACTGTCCCACGTGGACCTTCCCCAGGACTTCTTTAACTTCTAAGAGACAGGATAGCTTCGTTGGTCTTCAAATGAGGTCTAAATAAGAAAAGACGGAGAAAAGAAAAGAAATAAAAAGAATTATTAATTTGATTGATTGATTGATTAATTTATTGATTTTACGGCATATCAGCCTTTTCGGTCATTTAATGCAGAGAATGAATCATTTTTATTAAGCATCTTTTTTTTTGTCATGACGCTTTTTTGAATTACATAAGTTGTACTCTTTAATCTATAGCGGAGGGGATATGGGGATTCATACTTTTCTAAAGAGTATTAGCCCGAACATGAACGTAATGGAACGATTAAGATTCAAATTCGCGTAAATGGCTTATAAATTAATTTGATTTCTTCTTGTGAGAAATTACATGAATTTCGATTCTTTATAAAGCAAACTGGATACTCACTAAACTATGGACTTGTCTTTATATGCAATAATAAGGATCCTATGAAGATGCAACGCCGGATTTAAATGTCTAAAAACAAAAGAAAAAATAAACCACATGATATGTATGAATGATGTAAAACTGTTTGCAAAAAACGAAAATGAAATTATAATCACTAATAAATACCACCAGGATATTTAGCCAGGACATTTGAATGGAACTTGCTGTTGAGAAATTCTCAATCCTCAATATAAAAAGAGGCAAAACACTATGTTATAACTTAATATTATTATAATATACTCAGGACAATTAGCTTTGGTTAAATCAAGGGTTAATTTAACAAAATTATAGGGGAGTCTATCAGTCTCAATCCCGGCTTCGAACTCTCTCCTGTGTGAGGAGTAATCCTGCAATATATATTATTGCCTAGTAGGCTGCTTGGTCATTCCATTACAACACACACAAAAAAAGACGGAATCTAACTAGTTAACAAAAAGACTATATGGACATTAAATGAAATCGACACATACCTAGCTATCCAAGAAGCAGATACCACCAAGCAAGCAGAAATGAAGGAGGTAATCAACAAGGGATATCTAAGAAGAACCAGAAATCTACTAGAAATAGAACTATACACAAGGAAACCAACTAAGGGAATAAACATATGGGCTGTCCCCCGAGTGAGATACTCTTGATCGTATCTGGGATGGACAAAAGAAGAACTTAGGAACCTAGACTACGAGACTAGGAAGCTGATTGCCATGTACAAGGCGCTTCCCCCGAAAGACAATGTAGACAGATTAGACATAATAAGAAAAGAAGAAGGAAGAGGACTCTTATATAACGAAGAAACAGTAACAAACGGGACAAAACAACGAGAAAAGTACACCCAAAACAATAGAGAAAGACTAATTACAACCGCAAGGACCAAAGAAATAAAATAACAAGCTGGAGAGACACATACGAAAAAAAACCCAAACAGAAAACAAAGATGGGAAAGAAAACCAATTCATTGAGATTTCTTAAGACAAACTAAAGACAGAGCACACGTGAAGACCTGGACATGGTTCTGAAAGGAATACTCACAATAGAAACTGAATCTCTATTGACTGCTGCACAGGACGGCACTAACTATATAAAAGCTAAGATTGACAGAAGCCAACAAAACAGCAAATGCAGGCTGTGCGGACAACGAGAGGAGACAGTCACACGTATCATTGGTGGTTGAAAAAACAACATATTCTCAAAACTAGGCTGAACAAGAAAATATTGTCAGTTAAATAATTTTCAGAATATTTGGCAAAGACACTCGGCTTGAAATTTATGTTATCGCCATATTTTACGATTACATTCATACTTATGGCTTGTCAAATTAAACCACAACCTTGAGCTCTCTTTCACACAACACTCTCTGCCTCTGTCTTCTTCCAACCTCACCCTTACTTTCTCGCCCACCTACACACCCACATAGAAAACAAAACCACACTACACGGCCCTAGAAAAATATTTCACTAGTTCTAGGCATGAGAAAAACAATATAGAGATAAAAACTTTCAGTTGTATTCAATTTTCTGTCAAAATGAAGTTTTATTTCATTGGGTTTTGATTTAGTGTATTTTTATTTTTATTTTATTGATTTCCATTGGTTATCTGAAATATGCTTATTTCTTTCATGCTTTAGATACGATATTTACTTGGTCGAGCACCAACCCAAGTTCGGCACAAGGCCATTTTTATGTGCTCATCCCTGGGCTTTTGTAATCAGTGTTACCCTTCAACTAGATGAGCTACTCTCCCGAGTTAACAAGCCTCATCTGCCCGAGACAACTGAAAGTGAATGCAATGGTTTTCACTTTGATTTGAACTCGTGTACAACGATTCCAGAGACAAAGCTTTTCCCACTGCTCCAACCTCGCTGCCCCATGTATGTATATATATATATATATATATATATAAAAAATTGGTTAGGTGTTTCTCTACCTGGGTTTCACCATCAGGATCATCAGGAGAACACCTTTTTGTAGAGGGTTTGGAATCAAATGGTAGAGGAATTTTAAGACAAATAAGGTATGCAGAAGATTTCAAAGTTACAAACCACGAATAATAGAGGGAAAAATACAGAACAACAATATTTTCGGACAGGGGGTTGGTGGAGATAGTTAGGTATGTATGCAGGTATGTAAGAAGTTATGATTTGATTCCAATATTTTTCTATACTTTAGTACAAAGACATATATATATACTTATAAAACTCTATGGTCCATCCTTGCTTGCTTGTCTGCACACAATCTAACACAATTTAAATCAAATTATAACATTATGATTAAACATAAAATCTTGCATAATTTATATCATAGTGTTCTACATTTTGACTACTGTGCTCTGCATCTTCAATTATCTTTTCACAAATTTATTTACCTTTTTTAATTTTAAATTGAATTTTTCATTATGTGTAATTCAGCAATTATATTCAACTCCAAACGCTACAGAAGGTGACTACTACCATTGGCTATGCATTGCCTCCAAGGAGGACATCCTACAAATCTGTTTTCTTTATTTGTCTCTATATTTAGATATATATTGATAAGACTAAGGAAATGTCCATGACCACTCATATTCCATTTGATAATATCTTTATGGTTAAGTTTTAGCCTACTACTTCCACATGACCATGGTTTAAATTAAGAGTAAAGAATTAACTTTGTCAGTTTGCTGTCTGCAAGTCTTTTTGGTTGATAAGCCATCTTAGGTTATGCTTGGCAAGAATGTTATACATTACTGAGTTTAAATTTCTGGAGAAAACTTTTGTTTAGGTAGGAGGTTGACTCTTGACATTAAATATCCTACATAAATAACAGGTCGTATAGACATAACATTTTTTGAATACACTTTATCTATTGTCCAACTTTCTGCACAGCACAAGTAAGTTGATAGCAAAATGATTGATATACTTCACAAGATCTTTGACGAAATTCTTTGTTGAAGCAGATTTGCTTTTTTAGCTACCTCAAAGCCTTAAAAGCATTTGACATTTAAGTATAGTCCCAAATCAACAACTTTATTGTTTATACTAGTGGTAAATGTGGAGCCTAGATATTTAAAGTTGTTTACATTAGCTTTAATTTTGCCTTCTATAGGTTTGGTCAATCACAACTAGACTTGCTCTGTGTATCAATTAGTAAATTCTATAATTTTAAAGACCATTACATATTCATTTGTTTTCATTGTCCAAATAACATAATTACAGGCCTGAAGTTGAGATAATTAGACTGTCTCTGGCATTTTAGGTGAAATAGGTTTATTTAAGTAAAGATTAAATAAAATAGATTACAAACTGTATTTCTTAAAAATATGTTTTTGTATTCATTCTTCGGCATTTTCTTATATAATTACAATTTTATCTTTATAGTTATTATACTTTATTCGATAAGTAAGTGATCTAAATCCTTAATTTATAAATGAAATATTTGTAAAAAGAAATTTCTGAGAAGCAGTGTTAATGGTTTGATTTCTTTGTTAAATAACAGATTCCTTTATTTGAACTATTTTGATATTTAATGTTTAGTAGACAAATTATCAATATCTTTTCAGAAAAATTGTTAAAATAATAGAAAAAAATCAAGTTTGGATTTTTTTAAATTTAATATGTATTAACTTGTATGGGTTATCCATCATGAAATCTGAATATTATTTATAGATAGATAGTTTGTTGGAAGAAGTCCTCTATTTTTAATGTTTTTATCTGTTTTTATTTTTTGTTTTTTCTTTGCTTTGGTAACACTTTAATCTATGTGGGTTATCTAGTGACAAATCTTCTCTTTTGTAAATTTATAATTTTTGTACAAATATTTATGATTAAAAGTTTTATTCAGTCTTGTTCTTATGCTCTTTTTATGCTCATTTTTATTTGAGTTTTTTGTAATTCTAAATTTTTTCTTTCTAAGAAAATTCATGTAATTTCTGGAAAGACAAAATCATTTTAGAAAATTGCTATATTTTTGTATTTTTGAAATATTTATTTTGTTTTCTATATTTTTAACCACTCTTCAGATAGTTTTATCTTATTGAATAATTCCGATCCTGCTTGTTTTACTTAGTGTTTCTCACTTCATTTATCATATGAGCAATGGATATTTCTTTCCAACTTTTCTTAAATGAAGCAAGGATCTTACTTTTTTATGGCCTTTTGCCTAAAACTGGAACAATAATATTTTATATTAGAAACCTGATCGTTCTATAATGTCAAACAGAAAACAAACATTCTTCAAACAATTTATGAAATTTATTACAATTTTTTACCCAAATCCCTGTGTCTTCAGACAGCTTGGTCCAGGAAAAATAATGCAATTTTATACCGTATGGAGCACAAAGGAAAATTAGTTTGGTTAATATATATTTATAATAGCTAAAATTATAGTTTGTTTATAATGATTATTATAAAATACAGTTTGATCTAGGATATATTGCTGGTTGTTGGTGAATAGAAATTCATAGTACATAAATGTAAATAAAGTTGGTACAATGATTTCTTGTGTTTCTGTTTGTCCAGTTCCTTTTTCTTTCCTTTCATTTTATAACCCGAGATCACGTAGATCTATATTTACATTTATACTGGACAAAACTTTAGTAACATACAAAAATGCATATTTGTTTTCATTATTCAGAAAACTTTTAGGTAATTCAAATTTTTGAATACTTTAGCATACTCTTACTAGGGGTTCACAAATATATCTTTTTAGATAACAATGAAATCAATAAATTTGTAATGAAGGAAATTTTCTGTAGTTTTCACTGGTCAATACTTTAAACATCGGTGAATTTTATTGAAATCTAAGTTCTTATGATTGTTTATTTTCTCAGGACATTATTATTTTTCATATAAATCATTAATTCCTATTTCCATGAGAGGGCAAAGGTAAAAAGCTATCAGAATCTGAGTGGGGGAAGAATCTTGCTTATTGGGACCAGAAGTTGGTAATTCATGCAAAAATTTGGAAGGTCTACGAAGGCAGTGCACTCATTCCGGAACAACCCAAATGATTATAGTAAAAAAAATCCTGGCGGTCACTCCAAAAGTATACACCCAGCTATGGGTACAAGAAATCTATGGACTGTGAAAGCTAATAAAAGCATGTCTACTTTAAAGTTAAGAGCTGAAAATGAATTCACCACTTCAGCAAGAACAGTTAGGAGATTTTTGAATAAGTGGAATGAAAAAAATGAGGAGGAAACATAAATCAAGGCTGTTTAAATGCTACAAAGCCTGGCTCTCATTTGCAAAGATGTACCAAACGTGGGACAATGAATGGAGCAATGTTTTGTTCTCAGATGAATCATCTTTTATCTTATATGGTCCAGATGTCTTCAATATTATTGGCATGATCCAAAAATTATCCAAGAATTATTTTCCACCAGAGCTAGTGGAGGTGGATGGGGAAGCGATGTCAGCAGCTGGAACTACAAACTTAAAGGTGGCCAAGAGTATTCATTTAGTAAATGAATAAGTATTTCATTGTTTCAAATATCCTTTAATTAAACATAACGGAGTTCAACAGAAAGAAATACATCTGATAAAAGTGTGTTTCTAAAGTTATGTCCAGAATTGTATATGTTTTTATTTATTTATTGAATTTTCTCTCATGCCAGTATTCTTTTGTTCTATTGACAAAACTGATAAAAAGAAGATTAAATAAATAAGAAAATAATGGAAAAGGCTTGGACCCACTTTTCAACTTAGAAATAAAAGATTGTTTATACCTTTTTAAAAATAGATTATAGATCCTCTGTAAAAGCATTGACATTATACTGGCACTTCATCAACAAAGCAATTAAATCAATAAGGTTGGCACACAGACAATTAAACACTGTTTTCTAGCTTGCATCATTTTATCAAATCACTATTTTGGATTGGTATAGTGTGGAATTCACATCATTAATTAGGGAATAACATATCATTTCTTACCAATACATTTTACATCTACAATTATGCTCTTACTACTAATAATATTACAGTTTTTTTTAGGTAAATACCTGAACTATATTTAAGCAGATTTAAAAAAAAAAACAACTATACGTTGTTAGCAAATACAGAAAAACAAAAGGAAACTTTGTCATAAATGGCATGATTTCATAGATTATTCAATTAAAATGTAAATGATCATAATACATTTTAATCAAGCATGCTTTATTGACTCAAAATCAAAATAAATGTATTATTGCACAAGGAAGTTCTGTATACCCTAAAGAAAAACTTGAGCTAAAAAAATCACATAAACACCCTTGATGAATACTGCAGTACATGAAACCAAAGTTTATTTATGTATAAGCAAAATTGAACTTGGAATTTATTTAAGTGTAAGTTAGACTTCCATAAAACACTTACATACATATAAAAAAAATCAGCCATCTTAAGACTTGGCTGTATGCTCCCTACTTAACCCAGCATTCAGCCAAGTAGTTCCCTCTAGGGCCAAGCCACTTGCTTGCACATGCAACAACACAAGAACCAGATCTGCCGTTCCAGACACTCTAACAGCAAGAGTCCCAAGACAGCTCTGCTACTTGTCCACTGCCCTTTTAAGGACAACTACTTTAACAATTCTATTGCAACATTCTCCACTGCTCTTATTCAGTACATATTCAATCACAATCCACTACAATGCTTTCAACTTTCACTCAGGGCAAAGTCGACACATTCCGAGTTAACAAAGATGCTGCGGTATGTCTCGATTTTTCCCATCCATCCATCAATCAGATTGCCCTTCCAAGTCAAGCATAAAAAATACCTAAGACAGCTCAATGAACATAACTTTCCTATTTTGGTTAAGAAAAAGACAGAGGTATAATGCTGACACAGTATTTTTGTATCTTTAACAATGATTTTATTCATTTTTTTCATCATAAATTCATAGTTTGATTTATTGTCTTGCTTCAGATAACTGTTCAGCCATTAGATCTGGTCTACTTTACTTTTAAGTATCACCTCAACTATGTTTAAATACGTTTTTGTTTACTTTATCAAATGTCTACTTCTTAATTTTTCATTGAAATAATTCAAATGATAATAGCTTTTGTGTGTAAAACTCACTACATTATTTATACATATTTGTATAAATTTGAGTGAAATATTACAATCTGAAGAGACTGGTATCTTGATAAATCTATATACCAGTTAAATAATTAAAGAATATTTTTCACAATTTTCATCTCAATTAGATATGTGGGCATATATTTAGGCATATTTGATTTAAAAGAATAGAACTATCTTATGTATATATTTTTTTTTCATTCTCAGTAATGATGTATATTTTTTGTTGGATAATATTCCTTTATTAAAAATACTTGGAATTGAAACCAGATAATTATTATTATTCTAGTAATAAGTTGTGTGAAAGGGTCCATAAATTCATGAGAATTTACAATAACAAAAACTCAAGGACTGTATTGTGATAATGAATTTTGAAGCTGTATCTAGCAGCCTGGACTGTCTGTGAGTATATGTGTATCTATCTATCCATGGATATCAATTTATTTTTCCAGCTCAGTGATTTTTCTTTTCATTTTTCTCTATCTATTTATCCATTTGCATTCATAATTATCTTACTCTATCTCTTCCATAATTAAGCTATCCTTTTACTCTTAATAACAATCTATTAATAAATCTCCTTTTAAATTTTATTTGTCTTTTCTATCCTGTAATTGTCTTAATTAGTTCTTTTTTCAATTTTTGAATATAAATGCTGATAATTCTCATATATATTATGTCATACTTTTTAACCCTACTACTCTATATGATTACACATCTACATCATCATTTGACTTAAATTTACCTGTTCAGCCATCACTTTCTCTATACACCTAAATAATCTTATGCAATTCAATGTATTTATGACAATCTCTCTATCATATATATATATATATGTGTGTGTGTGTGTGTGTCTGTCTAAATATAGCATATAAGGATTCATCATATACTTTTCACAAATGTAAATTTTTATAGATTAGAAAAAGTCTGTTTTTCTTATGATAATTTTACTGACTTACAACTCAATATACAGTAGCAGGCAAACACCTCAGAATGATAGTTTTGAATTGGGAAAACCTTGATATCAAATACTTTAGAGCATAGAAAAACCTCAAATTTTCAGCATATTTACTAGATCTAATGAGGAATAAAACCCTTTGAGTGATAAATTATAAATACGCGCCAAAAGTAGACAACACAGGTATAGTTGTAAGCAAGATTGATCAACCAATCAGAATACGAGAAAGGAATTTCAAACCTGAGTCTACTGATCGACATATAAGACAAGACAACAAGAACACCCTTATTTTTTTTTCAGAGAGACACCAGTACAGAGTGGAATGAATGCTTTGCAGTGCCCTTTTTGGGCTAGGCACCCATTAGCAGTAGCAGCCAACACAGTAATATATCATGCTTCAATTAACATTCTCTTTCTTTCTCTCCTTTTGCAATACATTATACCCTTTCTTTCTCTCTCACTTCTAATCACTTTCTTCCTGTTGTAAGAACTTTCCCAAGAACTACTACTTTTGTACATTTCTGTATAAGAAAAATTAATTCATTTTTTCTTGATAAAAATAAACAAAAATTTATTTTACAACATTCGTAGTGTATTTATTTATTTCTTATTTATTGTTGGGGGAATAACACAAACACCTACAAATTGGTGGCCCGACGCTGAACACCAAGAAATTGGTGGCACGACACCGAATAGTCCCTCACAATATTTTTGAAATAACTTTTTTTTTCATTTTATAACACAATTAATGGTTTACATCAGTAAATTGGGTGGGCAAAAAGATCAGAATATCATACAAATTCATAAAAATTTAAGGGTAAAAATTACTTTAAAGGGGAAATGAGTATCCTTTATTTATCAGTACTTAGTATGTAGATCATTGCTATCTAAAACAGCTTCACATCTTCTGCTACAAGAGTGAATTAGGGCCTTGCACTAATCAACTGTTATCTTTTTCATTCCTTTCTCAGGCAGTTCTAAAATTTATCGACATTACTTTGATTGCGTTTCTTCTTTCATTTAATAATTTCCATTCATTACTGATTGGAATCATATCAAGGCTCTGACCAGGCCAATCCATTACAGTTATATTTTACTCTATAAAGAATTTTTGATAGTTTTTGCTTTGTAACATAGAGTCTTATCTTGCATAAACAGGGTGCAAGTTTCAAAAGTTCTTTTACACAAGCTGACCACAAGGTTGTTCTATTGATGGATCATTCATAAATACATTCAACTGTGTAAGCTGGATGGATAGTCAAGCAAATAAGCACAATGTATATTCAAGCATTCATGATCTTCATCACTTAGAGTTAGAACATTTTTTCTCTTGCTGTTATGGTTTTATTGTCAACATCAATTTTTCGAAACTTCTACAACTCACTCTCATCTTAGAAAATAGTTGTAAGTTGTTTTTACAGCATAGCATGATTGAAGATGAATCAATTTCACTGTTTATTATAAACTTAGAACATTATTCAACATTGTTTCAAGCATTATTATTATAAATGGTGTCTAAAATCTGTGTATAAATTATAATTTTTTACAGTAAAATAATTACAAAAGCTTATGAAAATAGAGTATAATAATAAAAGGAAAACTTGTTTATCTTATATAATGATAAAATAAATAAACTTGGTGCAAATTGAGTTACTTATTACTAAGCCATTAATAAGGGTTCCTTTTTCCAAGAAATTTTGTTATCAAAAGACCATTACCAAAGTTGTTTTTTTTTTATCTATTGGTTAGTAATTACATTATTATATATATTTTTATTGAAATAATTTATTACATTTCTCTTAATATATAAATTATTGATTGGGATATTTAATTTTTTTTTCATAAATAAACTCTATGATGAATTTATTGTATCATAGCAAGTAAAATATATATTATAATGATTTAATCTGTCTACTACTTTGGGAAGCATGCTACTATGTGTGTTAATAAGAGTATTTACTTGGTTGAACTCTGAACCAAGATTTGGCGCAAGACCAGATTCAATTATTATCAAGACAGATTTCTCCACCACACTGGCTCTGCGAAAATTGCCAATCTCTTTTGTTTTTGTATTCACTTTTCGGGTGTCTAAGACAGCAGGAAATAAACCTAGCCATCTCTCTTGAATTCAAACAAAGGAGAGTCATATGTGGAGCATAGCCAGTGAAGATTTATTTTATACATTCCATTGCATCTGAAGCAGGATCAAGTATGATCAAGTAAGTATGTGTGATAGTGTGATGATTCAAATGCTTTTTATGTTTTCAAAAGGTAAAACTATCACAATGCTTTAATAATAGCATCAATATTTAGTTATACATAATGGTAGACACGGGAAATAATTCTTGGATAATTTTTGGATCATGCCAATAATATTGAAGACATCTGGACCATATAAGATAAAAGATGATTCATCTGAGAACAAAACATTGCTCCATTCAGACACGGGAATAATTTTATCCATGTTGACATATTGCATACATCTTTACTTTGTTTGAAATCAGAGTAAAAAAAAACTTAATTCATGGATTTATTACTATTTTCTTGAAGCTGTAAAATCCAATATTAATTTCATCATACTATAAAGAATAAAAGCTGATTTTAAGTATATTGCTTGAATATCTACAGCAAAACACTGGATTTGATCTCTTCCATGAGCAACTTATTATTTCATTTTTTTTTATAATAGTAAGATATAATCCTGATACTTCGGGCATATCTACTTTTTGTGCTTTGGCATGGTTTCATTTGCGTACATGACCAGTTTAAAGAAAGTTACACATCCTGTATAATTGTATTTTGAACATCATCTGACATAGTGGAACTATAATACTCTTAAAAGATCATTATTTTTTTTTTTAAATCCTACCCATACTCTTTCCATTAGAGATAAAAGATATTTCATGTGATATTTTTTAGTTCAATCTTGATTCTTTTATGCATGGCTATTGTAATTCTTCTGAAGTAGATGTGGTATATCAAATTATATTTCATGACAAGCTAGAGAATGCTCTTGAATTTATAATATATTGTTAAACATCTACTGTTCATTATATTTGCTAGATTTTTATTATAGATTACAATTCATTGTCATTACCATTTGTGATATTGTTATTGGTAAATTTAATATGGCTGGTCCTAAAACATAAGCTAGGTTAAATTGGTTGTCAAGTTTATATATTTACACCTAATATAAATGAGACCATAACATATAATTTTCATTTTATATTGTTCAATTATCTGGGTTGAAATTTATAGATTTCATTTTAATAAAAGATATCATCTCCTGGAATCTACATTTAAATGTATTTGCTTTTAAATATCTTCATGTTTGTGTTAAAAGTGAAAGTTTGGTTTTATTATCTTAATGTGTTTGTTGATAAATACTTTATTTCATGGAGTTTTTATGTTGATGGATTTTCACTTGATATTTTAAGATATTGAACCTGAGATTTGCAGTTGATGTACTTGTCTATATCTTTCCTATGACATTAAGACTATGATTTCGTTAATTTCTTGCTTTAATGTGATAAGTATAGGAAAATGACATACTTTATCATATGTTTTTGCTTAATCCAGAAAAAATGCTGTTAATGTTCCCCATAGCTATCTATGCAAGCATCAACTAATTTCCGAGTCTCTTCAATTTCGTATCCCTTAAGTTTCATTAAAAGTTCCTTCTTTCAGTTAGTTATAGGTTTTGGTGTTGATTAGTAATTTGACTAATCATATTCATTAGTTCATTACATGAACTGTTAAACCACATTTCTAGCTAGCAGTATTAATGTATCAATCATTGGGTTGGTATTTGCTGATATTAACAGAATTCAACTCTGTGATTGAGTCATAAGAGTGAGAGTGTTTTGTTTTACCTTATGTGTCATGAACCAACTGTTGTATCAATATAGTTTTTCTTCTCTGATTGCAATAATTCTTGTTAAAAGTAAGAACTTATATTAATATAGTCACCATGTCATTAGTAGCCTTGTTAAAAGTAAGAACTTATATTAATATAGTCACCATGTCATTAGTAGCCTTAATTACAAACAGTATCATGATTCTAATATGGTATTGACATGATTATAGAATGAAAATGACTCAATAAGTTAAGAAATGATGACCCTTTGATGTTATTGCACATGCATAGTGTTATATATTCATTGTTTGTCCCTTGTGGCTTTCTGGTAGGCCTTCACTCTCCATGCTGTCTTAGCTTATTGTTGAAATTGTAGGTTAAAAAGAATATTGATTGATTCATAAGTTGTGTTACCAACCTGTCTTAAAATTAACAATGAATCTATAAAAGATATTATTTTTATTAAAGAAAAAAAATGTTTCCAGTTCCAATAATTAATAAATTAAAAAAGAATCCATATTCTTTTGAATTCTAGAAAAAAAAACACTTTTGATAGGGAGATTAATTTTTTTTTTTTAATTCAAGAACAAAAAATAAATAAATAGGTAATTGGATTGATAGAAGCATAGTTAGATAGATAAAAAACCTACATGAAAATTATCAACCTCCTCTAAAATAGTCGTCAAATTTTTCCTGATCAAACAGAGATATTTTCTTGTAACTACCATTTCAGAAAACATTCTTAGAATCTCAGTATAAAGCCATCAAAGAAAACCTAACTGATATTACCATGGTAACCACATCTAAAGTAATAAAATATCTCAATTTTAGAACTGTATTCAATCAAATGTTCTTGTTAATTACATCGAATCAAATGAAATCTCGTCAAACAATTTCTTTTGATTGACTCTTCTTGGAAGTTTCTATCAAGTGAAAACAATCAGGAGGGATTTATTCATGACAATTAAGACCATGATTCTTTATTATGTTTTCAATATATTAACAAAAAAATAAAAGAATAGTTTCTCCAAACTTTATTTCCTTTATGGACAGGTTTTATTAGATAGTAAACAATTTTATAGGCTTAACAATTGAATTGTTTTGATAGTCTAATGTACAGGTGACAGATTCTGTTGATTTGACAGCATTATTTTGTTGCTGTTTTTACCTGAACCAACTTCCTTATCTTAATGAATAATCCAACATAATTATTTTCCTACTATTCATGCACAACTTGTTTATTGGCATTATAGTATAAGTTTTCAAATTTTCATTATTGATTTCATTGAAAACTAAAGATACATTATTTTAGGCATTGCATTTTTTATTATCAGTTCTACAAATTTTGCATGAATAAAAACTATTTCAATATACAGTGTATTCAAAGTTTTACTGCAACTTCAATGCCTGGTTTATTTAAAATCAAACATCATAATAATAAATGCTAATTTATTCAGACAAGTTTCATTAAAAAGAATTTTAATTTTCCTTTTCAATATTTTTAATTGGATTTTTTCTTGTTAAGAGACTTAGTAGCTGGGTCGAGTGTCTTAATATAATAATAATATTGGAAATTATATTAAGACACTCGACCCAGCTACTAAGTCTCTTGTTAGAGAACAAGAAAAAATCAAATTAAAAATATTGAAAAGGAAAATTAAAATTCTTTTTAATGAAACTTGTCTGAATAATGATATTCTGCCTAAATATACGAAATTTAAAATATATATATATATTGAAATGAAATGTTTTTTTTAAATTGTAGTATTTGGACATAACCTTCAAGGTGATTGGTTTATCCAAGTTTGCTTTTCGTCTTTGTTTAAAAAGATAAGAAAAGCAGATAAACACTTTTGTTTTGTTTTCTTTTAAATTCACACTTTCTTAGAAAAAAGTTCATTGAATTTTTTTTGTTTTTATATTCAAATTATTCGGACTTTTACTCTCATTGTTTTGTTTGTTTCATTTCTAGTGTTTCAACCAGCGTTCCCTTCAGCTATGTCTTGGCAAATGCTGAAACCTTCTGGTCAAACTCTGTGACCTTCTCAGAAGAATGAACCCAACCCTTCTCAAGGGGTAGAATGGTGCTATGGTGGATTGAGCCATCAAGGGCCCAGCACTGCAAAGGGGCCCACCCACCTGGCTGCCAATAGAATTATCAAGGATGACCGTGTCTTTGGTATACAGTCTAATAATACATTCATTCTGACTCGGGTCACTCCGCTTTGCCTGCACATCATAATGTGTATCTAATGGCCGTAGCTGAATACCGGACATAGTTAAGCCAATATGCACAGATCACCTGCTGCACAGCCTCTACATGTAGCTTAACTGTAAAAGTGGGGGCCCATTGTATTTTCTGTCCGAGGGCCCATAACACTCTCAGTCCGCCCCCGATTAAGCCAATATGCACAGATCACCTGCTGCACAGCCTCTACATGTGGCATAACTCTAAAGAATTGGGGCCATTGTATTTTCTGTCCGAGGGCCCATAACACTCTCAGTCCGCCCCCGGTTAAGCCAATATGCACAGATCACCTGCTGCACAGCCTCTACATTTGGCATAACTGTGAAAAAATGAGGCGAGGGGGCCCATTGTATTTTCTGCCCTTGAGGGGCCCATAACACTCTCAGTCCGCTCCCGGTATGTTGATCAAAGTTTAATATCTGTTGCTTATTTCTGCTTGCAGTCTGGTTTGAACAGGTTCACTCCAGGTGAAGAACCTGACTGGTGTATAAGCTATAAGTGAACACCAACCGGGGAGGGCAAAGGTTCAAGCCTAACTGCGGGCGGAAACAGCTAAGAAAACGGAACATAGATTGACACCAAGTTAACACTTATGGAATGAGGACAGTACACCCGCGTGGATCGAAGAATGGGTTTGATTTACAGTTCTGAGAAAGCTCTTGAAATTTTGTCTTTTAATGCCTGAAGAAGGTTAGAAGGCACCGTAGCTGAAACATTGTGAATGTAAACCACATGGATGAAAGTAAAAGTTTGAATAATAATAATAATAATGATGATAATAATAATAATAATAATGATGATGATAATAATAATGATGATAATAATAATAATAATTTTCCAAAAATCATCACAGAAATTCTGACAAGTTCATGGCGCTTCTTGATTTTTAATCTTTTTTTTTTGTTTTGTTTTTGTTTTCTTTCACAGTTCCATGTCTTGAAATAAATGGCAAGTTCATGCTGAAGAATTTGTTTTTTTTTGTTTTTTTTTCTTTCTTTCTTTCACGGTTCCATGACTTGAAAAAAAAAGGCAAGTTCATGCTAAAGAATTTAGTTTTTCTTTTTCTTTTGTTTTTTTTTCTTTCACGATTCCATGTCTTGAAAAAAAAATGTCAAGTTCATGCTGAAGATTTAAAAAATTTTTTTTTTTTTTTTTGTTTTCTTTCACGGTTCCATGACTTGAAAAAAAAAAATGGCAAGTTCACGCTGAAGAATTTTTTTTTTTGTCTTTTGATTCAATGCAGAAGAATTCGCGCACGAGCTCTGGAATGAAGGTCTGATCCATTTCCAGATCTAGAAGGTCCCGCGAATGCTTCAAGCTTATTGTTCGGAGCTCCGTCAATCGAGACAGCAAAAAGCCGAAGGAACATCCCCCGTTGTAACGCTTCTGGTGCTCATAATTGTAGAGGGTCATCACAAAATTCTCTTGGAACCTTTCCACCTGTTCGGGCTTTTTTAAACCGGGTCGATCTATTAAGAGAAAAAAAAAGGAATTAGATAAAATACACA
>JAYKTE010532692.1:0-18573 GCA_036873565.1 Xipholeptos notoides | reverse complement strand
AAAATAATGCTGTATAATTGTATTCAATATATATATATATATATATATATATATATATATACAAGATATATGGGTGATCATGATGGTCAGACGGATTAACACAATTTGGACCTCCCCAAAAAATGCGGCATTTTTATTTGTCTAAAGAGTGAACCCAACTGAACAAATAGACTTTGAACTTGACAAGTTAAACTGCATCAATCCAGTTTGAATTTAATATCTGCATCATCAATGATGCAGACATTAAACTTGTCCAGTTGTGTTCACTTTTTTTGACAAATAACAATTGTCAAAACTAAGAAATCAGTTCTTACTTCAGTCATCAAACAGAATTTTCATAGAACTCTTTATGAGTGACGTAGCTGGTATATCCCATGTTTTTCTAGATCTGCCTTTCATAATGAAACAATGAAATAACTAAAAAGCAATCTTGATCTTTTGAGAGTTTTTCTCTGTTGTTGTTGAGAGATCTCTTAACACAACCAAAGTCACCCATTTCTATATATTCAAGCAAGAACACCCCCCCATACACCTCAGCAGAATGTCAGGAACGGTTTACCATGAGATATATCCCAGTTAAGTGTAATGATTTTGTCTCAATCAGAAAACTCCATCACAAAGAATATTACCTTGAAAACCTATTTAAATTTTTGAAAAAAAAAAAGGTCAACCATTATCAGAAAATCTCAAATTTCTTCTATTCCTACACAGAAAATTCCTCACTTGCCATTCTTAGGCAAAAACCTCAGTCAAGGCAGTAAAATGATTGGATAGGGTTGATATGCCACAAAAAAAGCAACCAATCATTCAACGTTTTCTAAAGTCGATTGATAGTAATAGAATGAAAGGAAACAGAAAAAGAAATCTTTTTGCTTGGCAAGAAATATAACCCTTGGACTCTGTAAAATTACCGACTAGCTAACCAGTCAGTCCTAGAGACCGACGACAGTTCACCGTGGCCGACGACCGATGACCACAAAACATTATCAACAGTCAAGTCAACACACTGACAGTGTGTTTTGTGTCAGTCACAGTTACTGACAGTGACTTCACTGACTTAGGTTGTTTGGCGAAAAATTAATTTACAAGTAATTTTTTCGGTTATCAACGAAAATTACTTCTATTTTGAAAAAAAGCTTTATATTTTCGATGTTTTATTTTTTTCAACATTGAAGGAAGAAAAAAACAATAACCCCAAACCCAAACCGTAAACAGTGTTTAACACTTATATCAACATTTATTAAATGATTGAAGTCAAAATTAAAAAGAAAAAAGAAATTAAATTCTTGGTGCTTTGTTTGAAAGGAAGAATCCATTATGGAAAAAATTTATTTAGAATTAAAGAAGGAAATTCAAATATTTAATGTTCAAGCCCCACCCCTAAGGGGGCTCTCTCTGTGCACGCACCACAAAACACTATACCATCACCAACCACCACCACACACCAGTACACCACACCATACACCACACCACACCACACCACCACAACCACGGTTAGGTACAGTTACACCCATCCGTCCGGCCCGCGCCACCCAGGCATTTTTAGCAATTTAGTGACTGATAATGAAATTTTAAGTAATTTTTTCTACTCCAAATGAATAAAATGTACTTATTGAACCTTGTAAAATTTAATGAAAATATATATTTTTTAAAGGTGTTGTTTGTCGTCAGTGGGAGAAAATAATAAACAATATATCACTACTTACACTCAATCCATCACAAAAATATCGAAATTTTATTAAAAAGTACACAAAAATTACAGTTTAAATGGCTAATCAATTTTCCCGGTCATTTCACACCAAAACAATAATAAATTCTTTCGTCAACAACATTGAGTTTAAAAGAGAATAACAAATTTTGTGTGTGGTGTGAGTGGTTGCAGGCAGTCAGCACAGACAGGTGGAGGAGTTGTGGTGATGGTGGTGGTGGAGTGCGAGTGGTTGGTGGGGTGGACTGACTGGTCTGCTGGCTGAACTGATCAACAAATTATTGAAACAAATTATTTGTCGAGAAAAAAAGCTTTAAACAACCCCTAAATTATATTACAGATTGTTGTGTCGTTAAACGGAACAATAAGAATTTTTCTAAATATAAAAAAAATAACCTTATTATTCGACGAAGAAAAACAAAGAGAAGAGGTGTACTCTCACGGCCTACTTGTATATAAGTAGGCCGTGGTAGCGTGGTCTGGTCCGTGGTACTCTTTGTTTTTCTTCATCGCACGCACTCGTCGCACTTGTTGAATTTAAAAATCATTTCTTCAAAGAAAGAAAATTTTCTCAAAACAATAAGAGTTAGTCAACCCAACCGACCGGCAACAACCCTACCCTAATATCAACAACAATTATTATTATTATTATTTGATCGGTATTTTAATTGTTATTGTTGTTTTGTTAATCTGTATATCTGCTCAACATGTTTTATTGTTTTGGCTTTTTTACCAATATTTTTTTTTTAGAAAAATTTCTTTTTTTGAATAAGATTCGTTTCTTGAATTAATTTTGAGTTTACCCTTTTTTGCTTTTATTACTGCAGAAAACAATTCTTATGAATACCTGAATAAAATTGAGTTGTATTTGATTGAAATTTCTATTTTAATTGTTAAAAAACGATCGAAACTGGACGACCCAATTAATTCCACTACTGACTGAGAGTCACGTCACACACCACACACACCACTACCGACCGCCACCATCATTTAATTACTTACCCCATTTATGGCACCCCTGGCCTTAAAAGCTCCCGTTTTCTGAAAGTTTTCTGTCTTAAAATACACATTTAGGCCGGTCTGTTTGTTCGCTGTGGTACTGGTCAAAACGGGGGTCCGATGAATGTAGGAAGCAATACGTTCATGTGCACGTAAAATCTGCCGGAGTGTTGGTTCCATCCTAGTTTCTGACCTACCTCTCCCTACCGGCTAAAGACTAAGCAAAGCATCTAGCGAGAGAGTAGAGAAAGCGACGCGTACGCGACCTAACGACTTATTGTCACTAAATAGATAACAGAAGAAAAATTGAGTTTGTCTCATCTTATTAACAAGTTCAAGGCAAACAGCACATATATGTCATGTATGTATAGGTACTACTATAGTTTATTTATTGATAAAAAATCAAGTGTGTGTAGTTAGTTGTGTGGTTTGGGTTTCCTTAGCCTTTTCTTTCGGCAGTAAATGTAACTTGAAACGCACGTAAATAGGTTGAACTTTAAAGTTACCTCCCCTATCCACCATCAAGGTTACTTCAATGAGGATTAGAAAATAAGTGAAATAGCTGTAGAATTCAATAAAAGACACCCAATTAATTCTTGAACCTTTTTCACTTGTAGAATGATTTTGATACGTAAATTAAAACTATGCTTTTGAATCAACTTAATGGTCTCAATGATCATTTCTAGATATTCAAGAAATATTTTTGCAAGTTGTCTTTAATTTCCATATTTTTTGTTTTCCATCCTGAAACAAATTTAATTTCTAGATATTTATTGGATGATTATTATTTTGGATGGCTCTTTGGTTAGAATGGAGTTAGCTTTTTATTTGAGTGGAGTTTGTTTTAGTTTGTCTTGTCACAAATGTGATGTCACGAGCTGTGCGCATCACTGCCAGTCAATAAGAACTAGATATTATAATTATTAGTAATATTGAGACTGGGCAATTCCATTTATTTTTATTGCTGGATTTTACTCATAAAACGATTACTAACAGATAAAGAAATAATTGGGTTCAAATCAAAGTCCGGTTGATTTTATGGAAAAATTGGGTTTAATCCTTGTTATGAAGAAAAAGGTGGGTATCAGGTTATTGTCACCAAAGCTTGACCCATGACTCGAAAGAGAGGCTGAGTTAAGCCAGGGAGAATTCTTACCTGAAATCATTAGAAAAACCTTTTTCTTGGAAAACTTAGGAATATTGATTAAGGGAGTGGTCAAGCAGCCCTAAAAAGGATTTTTGGAAGTTATGAATATTAAATGGACCAATCAGAGAAATTAATAGAACTATGTGTAGGATTTCAATTCGTTATTTTGTGGGGGTGAAATCTACCCATAAGCGTTTAGTTGCCAGAAATGGGAGCTGATATCCTCTGAAATTCTACAACCAAACTATTGCCAGGAATAGATAGCAAAAGCCCACTGCAATTTTATTTCAACAGGATGAAGCTAAAAGGAAGAATAGAATAAGGACCATTAGAGAGAAGAAAAGAAAAAGTAAAAAGAAAAGAAAAGAAAAAGTACTGTTGGAGGTTGAGAGGAAAGGGAAGAAAAGGGGATAAGTCTTAAGGAATAGTCTTCTTATATTGCCTGTCAGACAATAGTGGGAGAAGGAAAAGGAAGCCCACTAGAGTTTTGTTAGTTTACACCAATAAACTGTTTTGTTTCCTTTAGACTTTTAAATTGCCTATGTAACACCTTATCGAACTCATTTGTTCTTTCTGTGACTGAATCATCTTTCTCCTTTACAACATAATATGTATTTGACCTTAATACACCTGGTTGACTTTCTTTATCGAGGAGATAAATTAACGGAATTTCTTTCAGCAAATTGCCTGACTTCGAGAGATATCAACCTCAATGGAGACAACAACAGGTGACCGGCCACTTACTCACCCACTCAATTAAAGAACCATGGTTTGGGGTTCAGTAGATAACACAACAAAATTGGCCAGAACTGATCAATTAGTTGATCTAAGCCACATCTGGTTCATATACTAAACTCTTGTTGCTTATAACTGGTTGCCTTGACCAGGATTAGGTTTGTGACCTTAAGGTCATAAATGGCAACTTTTGTGATGGTATAATTAGTTTCCTTGACCAGGTTAAGGGTTGTGACCTTTGGGGTCATAACCAGCAACCTATTGTAATGGTATACAAATGACAAGAAACCTAACTTGTTGAAGCCCATATAGCTTCGTGTTTTTTACATCAGCTCTTCTCTTTGGTCTTGGTTGTGGGCAAGAAGTTTAAGCCCATATAGTTTTTTCATGCTTTTACATCGGTCCTTCTTTTTTTTTTCTTTTTTTTTTTTCTTCAGTTCTGCAAGTTTTTTATCATTTTTTTTCCTTCTTAACCACATTTGTTGAAGTATTATTTTCTTTTTCAAATAGGAATCTACCAATTATTTTATTACTTTCTTCATAAGGTTGTTGTAGTTCTACACATTGATTTTTATATTCAGGACAATCTGTTATAAAATGAATTAAATTTTCTTCATAGTTTTTACACATTTCCCTGAAATCTTTTTTTTTTTTTTGTTTAAATTCAATGTATTACTTCTTGATCAAAATGTATAAATTATAATCTTGTATACTGCACAGCTTGGTATCTCTCTCTCTCTCTCTCTCTCCAACTTATAAGTAATCTTCATAGATTTAGTTGGAGCATATGACTTCAATCCCATTTTCATTTTTAAAAATATTCCAACAATTGAGTTTGGTCGCAGTTTATTATAAGAAAGCCAATTCTTTTATTTGAACAATCAACAGAACGCAAACCTTTCTTCCCAAATTCCATAAACCTTCATTTCTAGAAACTATTACTCTGAGTATTTGTTCTACTAAAGTTGTATTTTTATATGGAACTTAACTTTAGACATCTTGAATTTAAAACCTTTCTCTAATATGGACAGACATAATTCCCTCATCATTGTTAATTCTTGTTCCAAAATAGTTGGTTTTGTTGATCCATAATAAAAATCATAGCATTTTTCCAGCTCATTAATTCACCTCTACATTTGTATTATATGCATATAACTGTATTTTTAGTAAATAAAACATGTATATATATTTTTTATTTACTACCCAAATCCAACTCTTTGAATATGTATAGATGAGTGTATATGGCTGCCTGATCTTTTTTGTAACTTTTTTTCTAAGAAGGGTTAGACATTTAATTTCTTGTACTATAGATTCTAATTTCAACTTGAAATTTGCATATTTTCTAGATTCTAATTTCAACTTGAAATTTGCATATTTTCAAATATGTGCCACTTGAATCCAGCCAAGTAAAGAAAAGTCAGGAAGGTTTTTGTGTGGAATCTTTCCATCATATAAGTAGTGTCTGGAAGCGTGTTGATGGAGGGTGGACCAAAGATTGGTCATCTCTGGTCGGATCAGTGTGAGAAGTCTGATGTTGAAAGACCTGAAACTTTCCAGTGACCCACTATGGAGCATAATCTTTAATTGCTTGTTGTTTTTAGTAAGATTTTTATTGTAGATATTGTAGATTTATCTTTTTTATCTCTTTATTTTTTTACTTAATTCTCTGATAACAAAAAATGGTGGTCTGATCTTTCTCTTCATCTGATATTGAATAATAGTTAGGACAATAGAGAATAGGTTTAACTTTCACACAGACACTCTTAAAAGAAATTAAAACCATGTAAAAAAAAACAAAACAAACATGACTGTTATTTTCTACGTTCTTTGGTCAGAGATAATCCTTACCTTGCTAGGGCTGAATATTGATGTAGATTTTCTTCTAAAGAAAAAGAGTATACTTTTTTGGGATCCACAGGATTTCTAACACTTTCTCTACTCAGCTTGGTTTAGTGCTTATTTTTTTGAAAACAAGTATTAGATAACCTTTTTCACCAAACCTGAAATTTTTTTTTTTTTAATCAGGTTTTGCAACAGATTTATTTATTTATACATTCTTTCTTGCAAATTTCAAAATACTAGCACCAAGTCCATTTAAGTTTAGTATTTTTAATGTAAAGCAACAATAAATACTTCTAACGGAACTCCACTTGGTGCAGTCGATAGTCAGATGGACCTTGGAATCGTAATACGCAAGTTTGAATTCCAGTCGTTCCATTTGGACTAATACCCTTGAATACCCACATTCTCTCCAGCTATGGATTAAATAGTGTATATTGTGTCATTCAAAAACCGTGGAATGTTTTTTAAAAATGATTGTTCTCAGCATTAAATAACCTAAAAAGGTTGATATTCTGAAAAACACAAACAAACAAAAAATACTTATTCACTCTGAAAAGGATTTTTGGTTCCAAAGATGGATTTTAAATTTTTGTACTAATTTTTTTTCTTTTTCTTCTCTCTCGATATAAACATTTAAAAAGAAAAATCAAATTTTCTGTTGTTGCTTTTGGTAATTTTATTATAGAGAACAAACTTATTTAACAAGCTGTAGAACTGGCATTTTACATGGGCTTGGACAGTTTTTATTTTTTTCACTTAAATAAATCAATCTATTTCTCTGGTATCTTCTACTGTCCTTTGTGTCTTAAAGATCTCATCATAGAGCTGGGGGCAAATACCTTCCTTGGAGACGATTTTACTTTCTCTGCTGCAAATCTGGTATTTATAGCCAAGATTACTGTTTGAAAAAAAATCTCATCATAATTTCAATCTTAAATGAAACCATTTCTATCAAAAGAAATAAGTATAGATCATTTTTTCTTTCTCTCTCTCCTTTGCTACTACTTATTAATACATGTCTCATTAAAGGGAACTTTTAATCTTCCTTTCTATTTTTTCTTGTTTCTAAACAAAGACCAAAAACATTTTGAAACCTTGTTTGGAAACAAGAAACTGAAAAGGAAGATTAGTTAACTCTAATAAGTTTAGTGAGTAAGTATCATTAATCTGTAGTTGATTAGGAAATCTCTTGGAATCAGAAACAATTCCACAGTTGAGATTATTTAAAACTTAGACTTTAATGGTCAATACTGATTATAGCAAGCTAGTTAATGAGCATTAAATCAGGCTAATATTGTAGCTGTTTGTTTTTTCTATTAAATAAACTGCAACAAATAATGATTGTTTTTGTAAAAACAAAAAAAAGAAATGAAATTGAACTTTAATAAAAATTTATTTAAAAAGTATTGTTAGAAAAAAGATATACATATTTCCCAGAGAATTCAATGCTAAAGAGATTTGTGTTTGTTTTACTGAAATGATTATCGAAAGCGAACGTTAATAGCAAGATGGCTGCTTATAGCAGGAATGAAAGTGAAATATTGACATGTACAAGTCACGTTAGGTAGCAGTGTTGGTTGGTGGGTGGGTTGGTTCAGATATTTCCTAATTGTTTTTCTCGGTCAGGTAATTGGTTGTCGTTGATTTTTCACAAGACATTAATAAAGACCATTATTTGACCAACTGATGTACCAGTATTCCTCTAGGGATAAAAGTTTAAAAAATGATGAAATATTATTAGCAAAAGAAAACTGTTAGTTATAGACTGGCGACAATATTTTTTACGTTTTGTAGATTGTGACCAAGAGCACTAGTTGTTTGAATCCTAGTGTAAGTGTTTATGGGGTAAGGATTGTTTAGGCCAGCACCTGAGTATTGGTTTCCTACCAAGATAAAAGATAGAAAGAATGCCAAAAGTAATAAACAACTTAGAGTGGGGGGTTCACCAATCCCACATACTAGGCAAAAGAGTTCAAATGAATCAATACTCACAGTTAGTATTTTCCATCGATGGATCAATAAAAAAATTATGACCCCCCCTCGCCCTTGAATCCATAAGTAATATGAATAGGAAAAATTGAAAAAAAAAAAAATCAGTAATTTGTTGTTTTTTTTTGTGTGTGTTTGCAGCTTAACAAAACCCCAAAGAAATACTTTTCCAGCATTTAATGCTGGAACCTTTTCTTTTAAATTCATATTTTGTTTTCCAGTTGTTCCTCTCCCTCCCAATGATGTAATTAATTAATTCCAGAAGACATCATTTATGCCTCGTCCTTAAACTAGGCCAAGTTGAATCGCCTAATTGATAACTAGAAATGGTTATGTATTTTATTTAAGAATTTAAATAATCTACATATAGCAACTACGCATATTACTCATGAGTGTTATCAACCTTTGACCCCTCTAGAGGAAAAGGGAACATTTCCTTGGAAAAAAAAAAAAAAAAAAGGAATTGTCCCTTAGATTTGTTGTCACTTCTAAGGAGATCAAACAAGGGAAATTAGAAATGAAGGAAAGCAATTATTTTTCCACTAACACTCCATCATTTAGATCAGGGTGGACGATGTTTGCATTCTGGAAGAGTATTATACAAGTTCAAATCCCAGTCATAACCTTCACTTTCTACTGCCTTGGGAAGATGAGACACATTAACTCAGGTGAGTACTTCCTCTAGGTGTAAAGATAGCACTGATTAAAAAAAAAAAACCTAGGTGAATGCCACATGTCAACTTAATGGGAGAAACTCATCTGGGGAGTGGGGGCAGAGAGAGCCCAGGCATGTAAAACTGGCCTTGTGTCTAACTTGGATTTGGGCTTGATTAAGTAGATATATTCATTATTTTAATGAACCAATTCCAGTGTGAAGGACAAATGAGTTGTACCCATTGTGACATTATTTTTACGGTTCAGCTTAATACATCATTAATAATCAATACACATAATTTGGCAGCACTTTCACCCACGGTTTTCGGGGTGGGTGGGTCGTGAGTTATTAATAAGTAGTCTGATTGATCAGAGACTCCCCCATAAATAGAAGTAAACAAATGTGGTTCAAATCGATTGGTCGTATGACAAATCCCCTCAGATAGAACTTTGAATGCAATATGAGGATTTCAGGATTCTCTCTACTTGCCTACATCACTATATCATGTATACTTTACACATTAATATTATTTATTTTACATTAACATGATATGTGCTTTTAAGTTTTTTGTATTTTTATGATTACAGTAATTGTAGTAGTCAAGGCCAAGTTCAAAACAATTTAAGCCAAAGTATATTTGTATTAGATGTAGTAGTGGTATTAGCACTAACCCATAATTGGAAAAGGAAAATAAAATTCACACCTTTCCCAGGTTTGTTAGTCTGAAAATGTAATAAGCATTTCATAATTTAAAATTGTCTATAACAATTCATTTAGTCCCAACAATTCTATTTGGTTAGACTAGAATTAAAAGCTTTTTCTTTTCAAGAAACAATTATTTTCACTCTAGAACGTGTCCATTAATATTTTGGCTTTTAAAATCTTTTTTATGGAGACTTTCCTTTTTAGTGATTTTCTAGAAGTAATAAATAGAAGAGAAATATGGATGAAGAATTTGCAGAGGGAAATAGTCAAGTTCTTGTTTTACTTGACTCTTTTATACAAAAAAACAAAACATTCCTAAATTTCTTATGACAACTTTCACTAAAACTTTCTATAGAAGAAAAAAAAACTATCTTAGAATTTTACTATGAAGGTAGTTTATATCTAACAAATCAACACTTATATTTGCAAAAATGAGGAAATAGATTTGGAAAATATATACATTGTTTTATGGTTTCCATCTTCAATTTATGAATCCAGCTTTTATTTAACTATCAATGGAATTTGGTTGAGCAAATCTTAAATGCTAAATTTACTAAAGTAATTCAATCCATTTTTTGTTGGGTCATGTTTTTGTTTTCACTTTTTCTAATGTTGGAAACCATAAAATGAAAGAAAGAAAAGAAAAGAAAAGAAAAAGTTGCATAAAATTTCAGCCTGTTTTATTATGACAATTTGGAATGGACATATCCATTTATTGTTGTGATGTGAGAAGAGGAAGAGTGTTTGAAACACTGAGGCACACATACATACATACATACATCCAATGATCACACTAACTTTTAGCTCAACACATTCTCCATGAATCAATTGAATAATCATGAAATGGCGAGGAGGTGGAGGTGATATTCATGAACAGAGTGAGTTAGTAAGAGGGAGAGAGAGAGAGCACGCGAGCAGGTAGTAGTCATTCATTCCTCCAAAGCCAAACTGGACAGTAATTTTAATATCAGCTGGCTCACTGTGGGTGACTAAAACACACTGACTGACTGATTGATTGATTGATTATTTCTCAATCAAGGATGAAAGTATTTAATAAATTTAGAAGAGAAGAAGCCTCATCAGCCTTCTTCATCCTTAAACATTGCATGGAACCATGAGGAAAAGATCATAAGAGAAAGAAGAAACTAGGAATTTGGCAATGAATATTGAAGAAGGCAGAAATCAAAAAATTAGGAAAGCTGAGAGAATAAAAGCCATTTTGAAAACTTGAAAGAAACAGAAATAAACTTGATCAACTGAAGTAGATGTTCTTCCAATCGAAGGAAAATGTAAATTAATTTTGCAGGCATTGTTTGTTTTGTTTTAAATCTTTCAAGTCAACAAACATAGAAATAATCCTTGTTCCAAATCCAAACTTTCACTTGTATTAAATCTGGTCAAATAAATGCTATCTAGCTTTGAATGGAACAATATTCATAGGGATTGAGGTTTCTTTAGAAATGGGATTATTATTCTCATTTGAAAAGTGAAAAAAAAAATAAGTGAGAGAAAGAAAAAAAAAAAACAGCAATAGAAAAGAGGCAGCCAAAATTGAAGATCAAAAACACAATTCCAAAAAATTTTAACTTGATTTCTTTCAAAAGCGAAATACTAAATGAAAATGTTAACAAGTGCTCTACAATTTAAAGTGAGCTTGATTTTGTATTCAAGATTAAATCAGCAGTAATCAATCAAATAGATGAAGAATGGCTCTCTAATTGGTTTTGGTAGTTTATTCAATTAAATTCTTGCATTTACCAATTTCATAGTATGAATTAAAGTATATCCGTATTTAATACAATTATTTTTATCTATTGCTCATTCATTTCACAGTGATGAAAGTAAAGTATCTACAACTTTTTATTCTAAAAAAAAAAAGATATACATATATTAATAATTAATACTAAAGTTTAAGCTTTTTTTTTCATTTTGAACATTTATAAAATAAACTATATTCTATTTATGAAGTTTCCACAAATCATAATCATTATTTTTGATTTTTAATTAAGGTTTAAGGTATTTTTTAATTTTACTTTCTATTTATTAAAATGACAAAAATGATAATCTAATAAAATTATTAGTTTTTATCATATAAAGAAAATTATTTAGGCAGAATGTTGTTATTCAAACATGTTATTAAAAATTATTTTTAGTTTTAATATTTTCTTAAATTTTTGTTTTCTAACAAGAGTTTTAGTCCTAGGGTCAAGTTTTTTTATGTAATTCCAGAGTTTTTGTCTGTAGACCCCAGGATTCAAACTCTAGTTAGAAAACAAGAAAAATTTAAGAAAATATTTGGAATAAAAATTTGTTTTAATTAACATGTTTGAAGAAAGAAAATTATCTATAATCTTTTTTTTTTTTTTTTACTTTAAGGAGAAAAAACAATTGTTATTAAGGTGATCAATCCATTTACCATTGGAATTATTGTTGTAGGAATTAAAACCAAAAAAGTTTAAAGTAAATGTTTTTATAATAGAATAAAAAGAAAAAAATGTTTCTCTCAATCGGACAAAAAATCTAAATATTTCACAAACAGCATAGAAAATCTTTGTATTGATTAGTTTTTAATGATGTTCAACATAATAAATCTGTTATTATTGATAAACAATGCACCAGATCTAATTAATATTGGAAAGAGAAACCAATTATTATATGTTGAAAAAATATTGAGAGCATTAGTTTGATTGTGTTTAACGACCTATCAACCATTTGTGAGAGCATTGGGTAAAATTTAAAAAGTTATTTGCTACTTGATAAAAATGGAAAAAAATCCTGAAAGTTAAAAAGTAGGTTTCTAAAATTGAGGAATAGCAATGCAAGCTTTTAATAGAGCAAACAATTAAAGTATTGTTAAAGTTGTAAAGAAATGAAAAGTCAAATAACTATTGGCCGCTTAAGCAAACGGACAAATCTCCAAAGAGAAAGATTGTCAACATTTTTCATCTAGAAAAGAAAAATTGGGAATCCAAGTAAAGAATTAATAGAAAATGGAGTGAAGTTTTACCTAATAATATTTAGAATAGGGGAACAAATATAAATGCAGATACACAAAAATCTATGTCGTTTTTTTTTCTTCTTGTACAAATAAAAAAGTTTAAACAAAACAAGACTGAATGACTAAAAAACACAAAAATACATTAAAAATATTGTTGTGGACAAGTTTATTGATAGACATTAAAAATGTTTAAAATATAATTAAAAAGGCCCAAACTTTGTTAATGGCATGATTCTTCCCAGCAATGAGAGAGAAGGGGAGAAAGAGAGAGAAGGAGAAAGAAAGAGGAGGCAAAAACAAAATTTTATTATTCAGAATGTCAAATGAAATATAGTCCATCAGCTCATTGCTTGACAAGGTCAATAACTTATAAAAATTAAACTGATGATAGCAAATGTGGGGTTCCTGGGCTGTGATGATGCATTATACACAGCTTGCTGTCTTTATAATACAGCAGCAGTATCATTTTCTTCATTTTTAAACTTTTTCATTTTCTTCATTAAAAAAGTTAGAAAAGATTTTACTTGCATTTCAATAGACTATTTTAAGGAATTTCTAATCAACAGCAAAATATTTTAAAGGTTGTTGATTCAATTCAAAATGACACAACTTTAATCTTTACAGTCTGTTATTGGCAAAATCTGGATTTTTTTAGTAAATGAAGAACCATAAAAGTCAGAGCTGAAAGGGAGGGGAGGAAACAAAGATATTCGAGGATATGAGCTGAAAATTTAACAGACTGACTGAGATGTGAACTTGTAGGATTAATTTAAACAAGAAATCAAGATGCAGATATTTTACAATTGAAACATTAATAATACAATGCCTCAAAGTGATACTTTCTTGAGAAAAATTGGAGTATTTTGTTATATTCTGGCAGCAGATAGAGCTGAAGAAGGAAGAATTATAAAAATAATTAAGGATAAATAAATAAAAATATAACCAGTCTAAAGAGAACCTGAGAATGCATGAGTAGAAAGCAAGCCTTAGTATTTATGCTATCATGAGATGAGAGAGGCAATATGAAGAGAGAACAAACAAACAAAAAAAAGGGGTGGGGCACAGAGGCTCATTGTTGTTGTGTCATCAGTTCTCCAAAATGTTTAAAGAGAGGAAAAGTGAAAAGAAAGTCCAGGCAGATAAAAAAGCAGCAGTAAGACTTGTTTTTTTGGCTTTCCACACACTTTGTACGAAATAAAAAGAAAAAAAATCTTAGTTTAGCAACAATCACAGTTTGTGTAGTTGAGAAAATTTGGCGATTTAATGTCTTGTTCCAGACAACAAGTACAAGATTTGAAGAAAAAAAAATGAAGAGACAATATTATTGTCAAGGCAGCAGATTAACACCATGAAAAGAAATATCAATCAAGTGTCAAGAAGCGGACACTAGTCAGGAAAAATAAAAGAAAGAAAAAGTCACAACTAGCCAGTTAAATTACTAAGAGGTTTGCTGTCTTTTTGACCTGGACTTTTTAGTCAATCTGATCGACTAGAAAAGAAGAAAGAAAGACCCAATCCTTTTCAATATATGTAAACTAAACAACATATCAATCCTGTTAAGGGGGCCCAGGTCAATGACATGGTCTGCTTCTGCACTTGATATGGGATGAAGAGAGAGAGAGAGAGAAAAAAAAAGTAGTAGTAATTATTTGATTAGAAAAGCAAGGGCACTTGACTGGCAGCTCAAGACACATAAAAACTAAGACTCTTGCAGTTACTCATAGATCAAAAACAGCAAGCTGGTGGGACCGAACCAAAATAAGGAAAAGGGAGGGGAGGGATGAGACAAAAGAAAGAACCAAAATAGAGGATTGTGATTGTCATAAAAGGTCCAGAACTACATGCAAGAAAATTGTGTATCTCTCTCTTGTTTTGTAGGTTACAAGAGAAAAACAATAAGAATTTGTTATTCAGTCCAAAGTTGATATAAAAGAAAATGTGTCCGTGTTCGAATAAAGATTTTATCACATCAAGAATTTATAGTTATTTAATGCCAGGGACTATTTTTCTTTTTGTGGAGATGTTTTTTTTTTTCAAGAAATAACATTTTTATAATTCAACCCCAAAGTTAAGGAGAGATTAAGACATTTGCTTGAAAGTGAATCCAATGAACTGAATGGGATATGAATTTGGGCATTATCATTCAAAATTCATTATTACTAAGCTATGGATCATACTAGTCATACTTTTGCAGGACAGACAGACAAACAGAAAGACTAGGATTTGAACTTGTGTATTACAATTTCTAAGCCTAAGTTAATACTACAAGACTATAATTGACTTGCCCTGATTATACTTCTATTATACAGATGAGAATTCTCCTTATTAAACTTGAATCGAAGTAGGAAAGATCTATGCCTCTAGTCATTTAAAAAGATTAATTTGATTGCTATAGAAAAAAAGTGGCTTTCATTTAGAAATGTTAATTTCTCAAGCTTTTTTTTTTTCTTCTTTTGAATAAAGAATTTAATAGGGTTAGAAACAGGTTCAGGAGAATAGAAATTATTTTAGTAAGTGAATGCAACGGAGTGCAGCGTTCTTTTTGTACAACTTATTGGTTTTTTTTTTAACACCAGAATAATTATCACAATCTGGACATTAAACGACAGTTACTAGATTTTATTCATCCACAGCCAGACTAATACTAGTTTATAAATTTGGATGGGTGTGGATAATATGAATTTATACCTTTCACAAGAGTATTAGTTCAACAGTAAATGAATCCGGCACAACTTTTACAGTCGTGTTAAAAATATCTAGAAATAAAAATGAATTTCTTTTGTCTTTAAATCAGTGTAAGAAAAAAAAAAACCTTATAAAAATATTAATTTTATTGTTGAATGGCATATCAATCTTTATGTTCAGTTAAAGTTGAGAACCATTTTTCCAAACAACAACACTTTCATTAGAAGAAAAATCAACATATTATTTAAGCAATTGCTGGGAGATTCATATATTTTTTAAGGGCAGAGCATAAAAATTAACATAACAGATTGACTGGGATTTGAAGGTGAATGAAGGTCCAAGCTATATCATGCCCCGTAGAATTATTAAAAGAAAAAACAGTTAAAATCTAATACAATGATAATTTCAGCTCTATAACCTACTAAAGAGAGATACACAAGAAGAACCCAGTACCCCAAAAAAACAGGGAGGGGATGGGAAGGAAGGGGGTACAGATGAAAAATGATAAATTCAAAATTTTCCTCAAACTTTTACTTCAATTACAATTAGTGAAAAAAAAAAAGAAAAATTGAAATTGTGTATTTAAATAAAGAAATGGTAAAAATATACATTTGAAAATAATTGCAAATGAAAGAGTCAATTCTAAAAATTCAGTCCAGATTATCATTGATGCTGTGATCCCAAAAGATGAAGAATGTACTTAGATGGAAGTGAGAATAAGTAACACAAAGATTTCCATGATGTGAACCAGTGCCACCTGGTGGTGGATGTTGCACAGAATGACAAGGGGTGATAAGCAGGTATGAAACGAATCAACTGAATAAATAGAAAAGTCGTCGGTTAGTGGTCGGTCGGTCGGTCGGCATCATTCTGGAAATCAGCACTGGTTTTTATAGATCGGACGGCTCAAATGGAAACTTGCAGAATAGGCCTACTGAAAGCAAGAAGGGCTTGTAACAGTTGATAGACTAGCTGGGAGCAAGGAAGGGAGGAAGAAAGGTTAGTCATTAGTAGGGAGGGAGTTAGAAGAGAAAGAAAAAGAAAAGAGCAGTTCTCAGGGAAAGGGAAGAAACATGCACACATGATTTTTTAGAGAGAGAGAGAGTGGGGAAGGGGCACATAAAAAATAACAGAAACAGAACATTTTTTTTATTATTATTATTTCTTTCATTTGGTTAGAATAATTTGTTTTTCTTTAGAGAAATTGTTCTAAAAATCCATACTGTTCAATAAGTAGAAAGACAGAATTGAAAATAATAATATTGGAGAGTGTTCGTTCATTTGTTTGTTTGCAGACAGACAGAATATTCCTGCAAAATTGTGATGAGTGAGTGAGGAGGAGGGAACAAATAAAAGGCTGGCTTTTGAAGTTTGTAATTGTTAGGCAAAAAGCACAGATGATGATGATGATGATATGGTGTCTGATGGTCAACATTAAAGTAGCTGACCCTATCCCACAGGGTGGAAGGGAGGGAAGTTAGAAACAGACACACATAGAAGATAAGTTTTTGTTGGTATCTTGCAATGGACACAAGGGACTAAAAGCCTGAATTCATAAAAGGAGAGACAGGGAGAGATGAGAGAATGAGAAAGGAGGTTTTTAAGATTAGCATTTCAAAGCTTTTGTTAACAGAAGAAATAAGCATTGCCAAGAAAAGAAGAGTTAAAACAAACCTTGTTAAGAAAAATATACTTACTAAAAAGATAGTAGTTTTTTGGGATTTTTTTTTTTTTTCAATAACCAGGCAAGATTAAAAAAAAGAAAAAAGTTCCTTCTTTCTCAAACGCTAATTTGTAATCAAGAGAAAAGACAGCCTTAAAACAGGCTTTGGTAAAGTCATTATCATTATTGCAATGTCTTTTTTGTTGTTCTTTATATAAAAAAAAATCATTTCATTATTAATAGTTTGAAAAATAGCTCTTAATGTTGTGACAAAGGAATATTTTGCATGAAACAAAAGAAATCAGAGGAAACAGCAGCAAATAAAGATTTTTTTTTTTTTAGAAAAAAGATCCAGCAGTTGATATCTTATTTTTTAATGATTATTCAGAAGGGTGTTGTTGTTGTTGTTGTTGTTAAACTAATGATCAAAAATGAAGACAACCGTGAAAGAGAAAAGGAGAAGACTTGAGAAGAGACAAAAGGGGAAAAAAAAAACAACAAAACCAAAACAACAAATAAACCAAATTATTTCATTAATTAATTTTACCTTTTTTTTTTCCATCCACTTTTATAAATTTGTGTTTTGTATTCAGTAACATGCACACACACATACATACATACATAAACACCCACACGAATGCTATTTCTTTCCTTATCTAAGTAGAAAATATTTAATTTCAAACTTATTAATCAGTTTTAAAAAACAAACTAGAAAATGCTTGAATTTTGTGTTTTGTTGTTGCAAGATATTTCTGGAAAAGGAGGAGGATGAAGAAGAGCAGCCCTGTGACGACTCTTTATGTACACTGGTTATCTATATCACATGTGTAATTCACTCATGCAGCATGGCAATATAAAGTAAGCAAGCAAACAGTAGTGAACCCCTGAATCTCACATACATAAATACAAGAGGAAGAGCAATAGGCAGTAGCAAAATAAGAAGAATAAAAAGGTTGGGCTGCTAAGGAAGGTAGAAAAAGGGTCAGCAAATGAGAAGTAAGGAAGAAAGGAAAATGCAGTGGTCAAGTAAGTGTATGTGTGTGTGTGTGTGTGTGTTGTGTGTCTGGTTGATAAAACAGATAGAGTTGTAGATCCAGGGTAAGCCTACTGCTGAGCCAATAGCGCAGAACAGATACCACTACAAGCCCTACTACATTGTTCTTCTACACTTTGATGGTAAAGTGGTAATCAGAGCCATCCCCAAGGTGAACCTGCAAAGAGGAGGAGGAGAAAATAAGTTAATGCAACACAAGATTTGCTTTTTAAAACATTAGAAAATCAAAAAAAAAAAGATAAAAAACAAAATTCCTGGATTTAAGCTTGATAATTTGTACATCCATTTTTCAGACTGTTTTTCTCATCTTTATAACTCTGGCAAGAGTGCAGTTTCACGGAATAAATACTCTCGACTCCTTTTTCACATAAAAGGAAATTTTTCAGTAGTCAC
>JAYKTE010532691.1:0-28337 GCA_036873565.1 Xipholeptos notoides | reverse complement strand
TATTTTGTGTTTTACGGCATATCAACCATTTTAGGTCATTTAATGCCTAGAACAATCATTTTTGGTAAACATTAGTTCTTTGTACACAATTAGATTTTTGAATAACACAATATGCGCTATTTAACCCATAGCTGGAGGGAAAGTGGGGTATTAGTCCGAATATGAACGCAAACGGAACGACTGGGATTCAAACTAGCATGCTATGATTCCGAAGTCCAACTGTCTATCATCATCCACTCGGCCAAATCGACTTCCCTCGGAATGGGTGGAAGAAGGCTGTAAGAGATTCTTGGAAGCCACTGCGACTAAAAACTAACTTATGTTATTATTCACCGTTTATGTCACTTATATAAATAAACAATATATTTTATTTAGTTTTTAGGGTTATGGATTTATTTGGATTTATTTATTTATTTTTTGTTTCTGAAAGTTTCCAATTTTATTTTGTTTTAGAATTATGAAACATATCGTTCAAAGTTCTGAAATATTCTTTGTTTATTTACATAAGTCACATAAACGGTAACTATGAACATCATGATAACTAAAAAGTCATTCGTGGGTTCGAGAGTACGTTCCTTCCACCAATTTTCTGTACTTATGTCCAATCGGGAATGATTTTGTTTAAAATCGTGAAAATTTGGAAATTTACTTTATTATAGAAAATAGAAGAAAAACAAAAAAGCTCCTTAGTGTATTTTTTCTGTTCCTACACAAAATAAGAAATTTAAAATATGATGCTGGAAACATTACAACTACCACGATATGTCATCATCATCAGCAGCATTAATAACGTCGTCGGAAGCGAGTAGTTTTTTTCGAAACCTATCATGATTCATTCATTCATTCATTCATTCTCAATCATTCATTCATTCATGTGTAGAATCACGTGACACCTTATCGTGCGACCGTCAGTGTAAAGAGTACAAGCAAAAGAAGTTTTAACTGATAATTGCAACAACAACAGTAACAGTAACACGTACGTCTTTTCAGCCTAAACCTTCATAATCAAGTCGTCTTTAATTTACCATCTTTGTAAGTTTAAAGTTTCTTCTGGTTCTCTTCATTTTTGAACTAAGAAATAATACCCTTTATTTATTTTTTACTTAAAAAAAATACCCATTATCACCGAGGTTTCTAGGAATTCCCATTTACTACGTAATTAGGGCATTTGATTTATATTTTTACATTTTCCATTGATTTGTTATCCTGTCTGTCTGAGTCTACTGTACTGTACTGTCTCCAATCTGCAGAAATTGCCAAACATTGCAATTAATGAATTTGGTGGACTGGAGAGGAGAGCTGTAAGAAGTTGGTGTGGTGTGGACTGGTGTGCGTTTGCGTTGCATGTGCAAGCAAGAATGTGTGTGTGTGTGTGAGTGTGCATTCGCTGACGCTGTGCAGTGAGTGCACTCACTAGGCATTTTGTCGTTTTCTTTCAACAATTTATGATGACCTATTGGGACTGTTAGTGTTAACAATGTTAAATAAAATCCCCCCCCAAAAAAAAACTTGCTAAAAATTAAATTTAAATTGAAAAATTTAATCTAAACATTAAACTTAGGTACCCCTTTTTCTGTTCTTCGGGGAGTTAAAAAAATCATTTCTTTTTATCGACCGAAAAATATTCATTATTGTTTTAGTTTGCATTCATTCGTTGTTCCCTTTCAATAAAATATTATTTAAAGTTTAAAATTTAAACTAAAAGTAAAGTCTAGTGGAAATAAGAGGGAGAGGGGATTGGTTTGTTTGATGTTGGTTGAAATATGGATTGGGTTGGATTATTCAATATTTTTTATTATTTTTCAATTACCCAAAGAAATTCTTGAAACACAAAAAAAAATATTTTCTTACGAAAAACGATGGAATTGAATAGAATAACTATGACTTCAATCTATGAAAGTGAAAATGTTTTGCAGTCAGTGAGTAGTGAATTAATTGTTGGTGTGGTGGTGACTGGTGAGCTAGCTGGTGAGTTCGTACTGGCGGTGTGTGCGGTGAAATGAATTTGATCCATGGAGGGCTTTGTTTTTGTTGTTATGTTCCGCATCAATTTCTCCCTCTCGCTTTTTCAGCTAAAAATTTTGAAGACCTGTTGTTTTTGGGAATTCTTAGTTTTATTAAAAATTAGATGAATTCATTCTTACTTTATAAATCTCAAGTTTGGGTGAATATGTGCTCTGTGCTTCTTTGCTTGCTTCTTTTAGCAGCCATCGTGCGGCGGGCCATTTACCCACAAAATGTAACTTGCGCCCGCTCCAACATACTGAAAGCTTTTTTCAAAGATTGTGTCTGTGTGTGTGTGTGTGAAGTGAGGAGAGACACTTTTGGTTGATAGATATTTCAAAGTGTGATAATTATTTTTCCAGTTAATTCTAGTAATTATTTAGTTAATTTTTTTTTCATTCTGCGTTTCGTTTAGCCAAGGAACTTTTGCATGAGGCCCCTAGGGAACTAGTGCCCCTGCTACAATTGCGTGGGCCTCCTGAGCCCTTAGCACGGACGGGACGGCCCTGATTTGTAGAATTGGAAGGAAAGCAAAATTAAACAAATGTAAAACGAACGCAAACAATTTTTTAAATGCTAAATAATGGCTAAAAACTTGTTTGGATCGAAGGTAGGGAATATTATAAAAAATTCAGGAATAATTGATAAATATTTAAAATCGTGCCATTGGAGTTTAATTTCTCTGGAGAAATTCAAGGAGAAAAAAGCACTAAGCAGACTCCAGACAGCACAGAGAAGTTCAAATTACAGAGAGAGAGAGAGAGAGACAGACAGACAGACAGACAGACTTGCACTTGACTGAATTGTCTGAGTTAAGACATTTTGATAAATTCAAATAATAAACGTATATTTAAAAAAAATATTTTACTTACTAATGAATAGTGTTTTCGATGAAATTTGAAAGGTTAAAGATAAAAGAACAATTATGTGGTATTAGCAATTTATTGTGGTAGGATATGTTTTTTTCTGTAAAAATGTTAGATTGTTTTACAACGTTACAACAACCAATTAATTGTTTATTTAATTTGTTTTTATTTTGTTTTGGGAATAATGAACACTGAACACTAACAATATTTTTTAATGTCTTCTTTCTTAACTCTTTTTTTTCGCCACCTCAACAATGTTTTTGATAAACACAACTTTTACTTTTCCCATTAAAAAATAATCCTCTCCAGAAATTATTAAAAAAAAAATTACTGGCCAAAATTTTAAACCGGTTCCACCACGAGAAATATCAGCGTCGGCGTGTCATTATTCAAAGTTTGATGTCTTGTACATACTGGTACCTGGGGTCAAGCGTATCAGCTTTGCAGGTAAGAAACATTAATCAATAAAGGCCCCTCCCACACGATCGGGTACAAGGGGGACACAGTAAAAAGACAGAAAATCTGACAAATCTTCCGCCAGAAAACGTTAAATATCGGTTCGCTATCGTTTCTTTTTCTTTTTTTTTTTTTCAAAGACTGCGTGGAATTTATTTTATTTAACATAGATTATTTTTTTAAAAAAAGAAGAAAATTATGTTAGTTTCACTTCCTAAATCTTATTTTTATGACATCCCCTTTTCAGCTAGATTTTAAGATCTGTCACCGTCAGCTGCTGTTCAACTGGTTTCAGCAATTCGTAAATAAGAATTTAATGCTTATTTTAGGTCCAGTAAATAATACGTTTATTAACGAACGGGATCAGTTTGTTTCCAGATTGTCGTTACTATGTTACGTTCTTGTGTTGTTTTTTCAATGTCAAATATTTTCAAGAATTTAAGTAGTTCAGTTTGTTTGGACGTTTAGTTTCTAAAACCTTGTATAAAGAAGAAATAAAAGAAGACCAAAAGAGATCAAACCAACCACATTTCTAATACTTACTCGACTCGACTAAAAAAAAAAGGGTAAATTTTTTAGTTTTGAAAAAAAAAAAAAAAAAAAAAAAAAATCAAATGCTTTTGGTTGATATTGTTAGTAGAAAAATAATATCAAGTTTGAAGTGCTCAAATATTGATTCTGGTGACCAGAAAAAAAAAAGGGGGGGCGAGAAATTTTGGATTTTTTTGTTGTTTTGAAGATCTGGTAACTAAATTTAACCGCTAGTTAAAACAACAAACTCTACCAAACATAACGACTTTTCTTTTTTTCACCTTATTGTTTTTCTGCTGTTTTTTTTTCTATAAATGGAATTTGTTTGAAATATTGTGAAAATTTATTGTTTAAGTTGATATTTGGTGACTATGATAATGATGTTGGTGGTTATGGTGGTGTGTGGGGAAAATGAAAGAAATTAATGTGGTTATTGTTGGTGACTTTAGAAATATTTTAACTTTTGTTTCAATAAGTCATCTAAGCCATGAAGGGTTAAATCCTTGTTTTGTTTAATTTATTTTTTTAAATCCTTGGGCTGCTAATCAGTGTAAAATCAGATTGGTTGGTGTGGTGGGTGTGGTGTGGTGTGTGGTGTGGTGTGTGTGTGCTGGTGTGCAAACAAATTTAACTTGAATTCTTTAATTGATAGCGAAAGAAAGAATATTTGTGTTTTGTTTTATCCTGACACCTACACCTGTGTGTGCTTCTTCTGTGCTTCCCTTTTTGTGCTTGAGTAAATATCTATCTATCTATCTATCTATCTATCTATCTGTCTGTCTCTATCCATCTGTACTGTCTGTCTGTTTATCCATCTGTCTGTCTGTCTGTCTATCTGTCTGTCTGTATGTCTATCTATCTATCTATCTATCTGTCTATATCTATCTGTCTATATCTATCTGTCTGTCTGTATGTCTGTCTATCATCTATCTGTCTGTCTGGCTGGCTGGCTAGTTCCAATAACTTGGACAAGTTATATGAGGTGGCTTAAATAAGTTTCCAGCCTATTTTCATGTGAGCACTTTTATTGATAGATAGATACCTATATATATTCAATAAAGCTTGAGAAGTGTTTTGTTTTCATTTTAATTTTTGGCTGATTCTTCTCCATATATCAGAGGACTTTGCTTAAACTGTTGGGAACCAGTAAATATTTTCAAAAGTATCAAATTACTATACATCATCTTTATTCTGTTTCTAATTTTTAGATTTTGTTATGCTATTATTATTATGATTTGTTAGTTTTGTTTTTTTAGTACCAAACATGTTTTGAGTATGTGTCAGATGTGTGGTGTGTGTTTGTCTTTTAGCTGTGTTAAATTCTATTACTTTTACTATTTGAATTTTTAAGATGAACTTCTTAATTGCATTAATTATACAGACTATTCTCGTCGTCATTAATAGTTGATTCACAACTTTTTTGCAGATGTAATACCTGACCTTGGGATCTTTCTAATTTGTTTTGTCTAAAATTGTAGAACCTTCTTAAACAAATAAACCTTTACGTTAAACCTTTCATTTTAACCACAAAGGTAAATTTATCTCTTTCTATTGACCTTAATTTGGTGCTATAATTTTTTATTTTAATTTATTAATTAAAACTGGAATGTAATTGTAAATTAGCAACTTTTCTTGAAATTTTAAAAAGCCCAATCACATCTGGATCATCTGAAAATCTGTTGTAATTCAAATAAATTGCATTATGGAAGAGTTTAAAGAATTAACAATCTTTAAAACTACAACAACTTAAAGTAATTAATATGGTAACTATTAGTCAAAAGTCAACTCAATTGACTGGTTCTTATAAATAAAAAAAATGTTAAAATGTAGGTTTTATAACTAAAAAGTGTTTGGTAATACTTAAACATTTTTAGAAGAAAAATTCTTGAAGTAAATGATTTGTTTTTGAAACGATTTTGGCACATAATTCTATTTTCATTCAAACTTTTTGAAAACAAGTCAATTGTATTTAAAATTATCCATTAAAGCCCAAACTATTAGAAATGTTTTCATAATTCATAGACAATTTGTCAAAACTATAAGTTGTAATAATAATATAAGTTAAAAAAGTAAAAAGAACAAATATTACAAATATTCAAAGATTCTAATATTTAACCTGTAAATGGAAAAACACTATTTGAAATTTGAAAATCAAAAAAGAAAATATTATTCAAACTATTTCCTTCAAAATCTACAAATATGAAAACTAGCATTTGATTATTTACATTTTTAGAAATGTTTTAGTTTATAGGAGTGATGGTTGTGGAGGTGGATGCTAGATAGGTATGGAATAAAATATTTTTAGAAAAATATCTCTATAAACTAGTTCTTAAGTAAAAAAAAAAAAAAGTACCAATATCAGATGAGTATTTATTTCTGGTGTTTTACTAGTTGTGATTAATTATCATGTAATAAAAGCCTCATTATATCGACATTATAATCAAAGCATGGTTGTTTATGAACATTTAACTTTTGAAAGTTTTTTTAATCATTTCTCATTATAATGTACTAAAAATTCAATCTGTATTTCTGAAGTTTTCTATAATGAACAATGTAAAACTCTTGGTCACAACTAAATCAAAGTTAATTAATAATAACAGGTGAATTATCATAGGAACAAGTGTAGTATCATTTAGATTATTATTACTATTATTATCAAAATTCCAATATCTTTTTCTAGGCAATGGCTTCTCATTCCTATTTAATAATAGTGAAGGAAATTTGATTGACTGATGCATAAGGTGCCTCCTTGAGAAGTGATATGTTTTAGACTGCATACTGATTTGTACTTTTTATCCAGGATACTATATCTGAACTAACTCCATATAACCAACCATGTGTTCCGGTCTATTCTCATAGGAAGGTGATTAAATTACTACCATAAACCTGAAATTTACCTTTGATCAACTAGGGTTCACCAGACTTCTGGCCAAATTCCAATTTCAAACCAGTACTCTTGTCTTGAAGGTAAGAATGCTGATTATTGTTTTTGTTACTAACAAATTCAAATCAAAACTTTAAAAAAATTAAGATAATTTATTTATTTAAGAAATAAAACAAAAAATTACTATTAGTTCTTTTTAAACTGATCAACTCTATTGTCAAATAAGTTGCTTTCTTTGTTATAATCAGAATCAAGATTTTGTATATACATTGTCATAAAGAATTTTCTTTGGCACAAATAATGAGAATAATATAAAAAGAAGTTGAAGGGCAATATTCAATTTTTATTTTTCAGAAAAATATAAGGAAGGCTTATTGGAATTTGAGTAACATGCAGTTTTGTGTATAAACTGGCTCTTTGATTTATAGTTATGTCTTGCCTTCATCAGATAATTGTATTTTCCCATAATAACAATTTTCATGCCATCTATTTTGGTTGTTAATTATACAAGTTCATATTTTGTGAATCTTGTGGAGTGAATTTATGCTAATACACAATATAACTCCACATGGAACTTTGCTGGTGACAATGAGGTAATGATTAATAGAAAACAATGATTTTCCACTTTATAATTTTGTGGTTTTTCATATGATTATCTGATAGTTGCCAGAATTCACTTCATCAGAAACTTCAATCCTCAAAATATTTTAAATATATTCCCCAGTACAAAATATAGTACAAAAGAATTCATTCTAGTATTATATGTTACATTTAATTTCTTTGCCATGCATTTGTTTCATGGAATGAAATTTTTTTTTTTTTAAACGGGGAAAATGTTTGCATTTTTTGACCGAATATTGTTTGAAAAGTTGGCAAAAAAGTCTGTGTTTATAGTGTTGCTAGTGGTAACAACACAGATACAATCTTTTTTGAATTAATGTAAATGCTTATCTATACCTTGTTCTTTAATGATTTTATGAGCCAGAACTGAGAACAATTGAATCTTTCCAGATCTCTGCTTTATTGTGTTAGATCAAATAATGATTGCTAATTCAATTGTCAATTGTTTTTTCCTTATTTTTCCAACTTAAGTGAATAAAACACTTTAAATAACATCGATATATTTATATATACACACATACACACATAGGCTTAATAGGACTATAGTTTTTCTTAGGATTTATTTGCATAAAGATTAAACATTTATCTCAAGAATTGACTTTAGCTTTGGAAGAGTATAGAACTTTTTTGCCCTAAAGCAAACCAAATCAAATCAATTAAAATCTGATACATTTTTGTTACTTCTAAAGCAGCTCAATGAGACATTGTAAAAAAGCTAAAATAAGTAAATTATTGAGAATATAAAGTAAATATCTTTACTAGGTTTGCGATATAAACAATAACTCAAAAGAGAGAAACCAAATCTCTATTTGATAATACTTGCTGTTATTTTGGAAAACTTTCTTTACATTAGAATTTCAACTATTGATAAAACTTGTTCAATTTAAAGCTTTTGTACATTTTCTGCCTCTTAGGAAAAGTAAAATTAAAATTTATATAATTTATGTTAATAACTTTATGCCTAGCATTCTTATTCTAGTCTTATTCTCTGAAAAATGTCTAAAACCATAAGCTTAAGATGTCTCAAAACCTCAAGAAAAAGAAAATTGAGGAAATCTTATTTAATCAGTATCTAATATATATTGTTTAAATTTTTTTGCAAATAGTTATATATTTTTGGGCATAGGGCTTTTTGTGACTTTTAGTAAAAAGACAAAAAAACACATTTTTGAATTTTTCAAAATTTGACAAAAACCTTCTTCTCTTAAATATAATTCCAAAGAGACCATAGTTTATGTTCCATAACAACCATTTGTAAAACAACTTTGCTTTGTCTAAATGAATAAATGTGAAAGTTTTTGATATATTTCTTAATCAAGATACTGTAAAAACCATTTAGGCCCTTCTAAATCATTATGCATTTATGATATATATATATGTGTGTGTGTGTCTATAGTTATCTTGAAAAGTCAAAACTTATTGTTTATCTCATTGATATACAATTTTGCGAATAGCTTTTAATAAATACATGTTTAATTGTATTTTATCTCTAGTAAATTAGTTTTCTAGATAGAAAATGAAAAAATCACTTGAAATGTAATGGTAGACGTCTTCAAATTTGTGCTATTTATAGAGCTTTCTGAAAACTGAATAACATTAATATGGCTCTACTCAAACATATGCTTTAACATCTATTGTTCCTCACCTTGAAATTCATTTTCAAGAAATATAGTTCTAACAAAACTTACTTTTTTTCTGATCTTTTAACTTGATGTTACTAATGATAGTAGAAGGTACCTAGGGAGTATATTTACTATGAGATTATTAATATATAAAAAGAGAAAGCTAGTGGTTATTCCAAGATACTTGAAAAAACGTAAAAAGATGGCAAATATTTTTTTATTAGAACAGATTTTTTTCATATGTTTTGTTATTATTTCATTATGTATCTTCTTTACATATAAATGTTTTTGTATAAAAATATTTGCATAGATATATAAAAAGAAATAAAAACAAGTCTATGAAGAAGTATTTGTGTTTATAAAAACTTTTTTTTTCCATTTTTCAAATATATTTTTTCTGTGTGTGTTTGTTTGTCTGAGAAATGGTTTCTACCAAACTACTTAGCCAATTATTTTGTTTAGAGACTTGAAATTTAATATAAGAGGTATTCAGACTAGTGGAACGAATTCGATTTGGTTTTGAGCCAGAAAAATAGCTGTTAAACTTAAATTGGATTATTGTTGGACCATAGCATTTGCTGTGTGGGGAAGCTATTTTGGTCATCAGTATATCAATATGACCATAGTTTACTAATATAATTTTCTCCTTTCAATAAATTATGGCAGTTTTCTTAGAAAGAAAAAAAATCTTTAAACTACAAAAAACACAGATCAAAATGAGTACAAAAGGAGCATCAAAGCAACAACCGGGCAGGACCAGGCAATATTGCTAGTTAGAAAATAAAGTGTTGTATTTATAAGATATAAGTAAATGGCCACTTTTGGTATATTTGTGTATAACAATTGTAATGTCTGTATAAAAGAATGAAACTTTTGTAGGTTGGCTGGGAGAAGACTTTATTTTAAATTCAGTTCTATACTTTATTTTATGTGTTTGCTATTATATTTACAATCACTTCTCATTACGTATGTGAGAATCTATGATCTTTTTATGGGAAAAATAAGCTGTTTTCTTACTATCATTCTCAGCTTTTTTTTTCAATATAAGCTAGATGATAATTTTTATATAGAAGTTAAAATTTATTCTTAGTAACTTTATTTTTTGTGAGCTAACCAGCAAGCAACTTTGTTCTGTATTTCTTTACCAAACAATAATTAGTCGGAAATAGAAAAAAAAAGTGAACGCAAACCTTTTTATGCTGTATTGTAAAAGGAGTCCTGGTGTTTATAATTAAACTGACCTACAAATCTATATTTTCTAGATGTTAGAAAATGTGTTAATGGCATAGTGGTAGTGGGTCGGATTTAAAAATTGTAATACACACCTTAGTTTGCCTATCATATTCACTTTTGGAAATTCCTCACAGAAATCAATATCTATATGTTCCTAAGATAAATTAACATCCAAACTATTTGCAACTGTTAGATCTCCAAGTCTAATAATATATCTAGTATTTCCAGGTCTATCTATAAAAAGGTCACTGTTGCATAAACAGATATGATTGTAATATAAAACAATCCATCAGAAATCAATATGACCCAACCAAAAAAGACCAAATTTTCTACGAACTATTTTTCCATAAAATTTGTTTCAATGAGACTAAATCTCTTTATCTCACACCGTGTAACTAAATATGACTTCGGCATAAAACGATTCGACAGGTGTTGACATGTAAGTCCCAACAACCAAATCTTGAAAAAAGTGCAACAAAATTAAAGCTATCACAGAGATTTTATATTGACTATTTGTTGGACGCCCCCATTATGAAAAGAGTGGACTAGGCTGTGACGTCACTTCCGCCAAGGATGTGGCTTCCGGAGAGGCATACACAAGCCAGTGAGAGATTCCGAGTCAACCAGGAAGGTTGTCCGCGTGCCGTATCTCTGACCAACACCATAACACTATTACATATAGTGTGCTATATTCTAAGTCATTTTATAATACAGTTGACTTTTCATTACTGGATTTTGATTTCTAGAAATAAATATAGATTATTTATGTGTAAGGAATTTGATTAATAAAGATTTATTGAAAAAAAATCAAATAAATTCTAATTAAGAATATTGAATTAATTTCAAAGCATCAACTAAGTCACTGCTCTTGGGTTTGGTTATCTTTAGTAATGAATTTAGCTAGCTTATAACTTTTTTCTTAAATAAGATTTAAATAGCAAGCCTGATAAAACAATACAATATTAATCTCTAAATATGGTAAAATGTATTTCAAATAAAAATTTAAAGTGAAATTATCTGATCATTTTAGAGGACATAAAACACTTATTCAAAATCATCTGATGTAATTTGATTGTACAAAATTCATTGGTTTCAAAATCATAAAAGATGTTATAGATTTATAATTAATTTAATTTTCAAAATCTATTTCTATATAATTTTTCTAAAATAATATTAAGTTCTTTAAAACTTGTAAAAATAGTGCTATGTGTTCAGAAAAACACTGCACACTTTTCTGCAAAGAAATCATTTGTTTATTCCTCGACCAGTTAAGTGAAAAATGATTGGTTTTATTTTTAGCCAGTTAGTACATACTGTGAACATTTCACTTCATCTTTTGAATTACATTTTCTAAAATAAATCCTCTCCAAATGGATTAGGAGTTTTAGAACTTAGGATATGTTTTTTGTTTTGAAATTATAAGTTCACAGTTACTTTTTGAATATGATGTACAATGCATTTTTATTTCAAAATCCTGCTTAAATTGTTAAAGTATCAAAATGCTAATCCTAATCATGATTATGAAATTCTTCAAAATTCAACATTAGGTTTACTTTTTCCATTTCTTCCATTGTTTCTGTTTTCCAACCTAACAACATAGGAGTGTTTCAGGGCTTATCTTTTTTTAAAGGAAGCAGTTTTTGTCTACCATCTTATCAAGACCGATCAGATGGAGAACATTGCCTTGGTTAGTAAGTGAATTGGAACTTATTCTAGTAAAACAAATACCCGTCCTGGACAGCTTTTAATAAAATAATTAAATAATAATTTGTGCTAAAAATGATTTTTGAAAATTTTACTGATTAAAAATTATATATTTAACTCATTTACTTTTTATTTTAATGCCTCTTTTAAGCATAAAAAGTAAACTTTTGCATATATTTATTGAATAATAATAAAACAAATATAACCAGACATAATTTATTTGAACCTTTTTTAAAAAGATGTAAGCTAAGTTGCATTTGTTATCCAAGATTTCCTTCATTCTATTTCTAATAATCTTTTTAGTAAAATAGGCCATTAGTCCAAAAACAATGAATTCTTCATCTTTTATAATAGAAAATAACCCCCGTAATTTGAGAGAGCAAGATCTTATTTAGTTTTCAGCTTTTTTTAACATATCTTCGCAATTTTAGTACAAAAGTCATTTGGTTCAGAAATTCAAGATCTGGTTTAAATTGCTGATAATACCTCAAGTAAATATCCAGTAAATGGTCTATATGTAAACTCTTAAAGGTTGTTAGTATAGAACTTGAGGTGAGCTACTGTTGGCACACTTGCCAAAAGTGGCAGGCTTAATGACTTCTTTTGGCACATGAATCTTTATAGTCACCTTAAAAAAAAGAAATGAATAAACTAAAAAGCACTTGGAGGGCACATGCTTTCACTAAATATTTTCCAGTATGACTTGTGCAATTAATGCTGTATTTCTCATCAATTTTCAAAGATCTGCTGAAGTACAGGTTATCCAAAAAATTTGGACACATACAAAAATCAATAATTAGAATATTGAGAAATTGGATGAGTGACAATTTTCCTAATGAACAAAGTATCTTAAAAGTCTGGACATACAAGAAGTATAATGACTATAGAGTTTTATAAAATTAGGTTGTTGACAATTTCTGTATTCTACAGCTTGTGTCCAAAGTTTGTACAGATAGAAAATCATAATAAGGCAATAGATGAGTGACAATTTCTCTAACTGGATTGAAAAAGCTCATCATAAAGAGTGATCATCTCATTTAGTAACTTACTCTCTTGACCCTTTTCTTAGATCCACTAATGTTGACTTGATGAAAATTACAGACATAACATCATTGAGTGCTTAAAAAGTGAATCTGTTACAATCTACAGTAATATGAATTATTGTATTAGGTTCACATCTTTTAAAGTACATCAATTTGTGTATCAGAAATCATATAAAAAATATTTGTTGATTGAAGTGTTAAAATTTTGCTTTCTTGAAAATATGTAATTCAGTATATGTATTCAAACGTTTGAAAAATATCTCATAGTTTACATATCATCTTGTACTTAAATCCAAATTCTAAGTTGTGCTACAGCATGCAAATCTATAAAAAGTCTTTAGCTGAACTCTAATCATATCCAGAACATTGTAAATACTAACTTTTAACTGTTTAAGAACTGACTGGTATGTTCATTAGGTCTAATATAACTAGCTTTAGGTGTTAGAATCTAGGAATGAATCTAATGCGATTTGTTCTTCATACTATTTTTTAAAATTTTATTTAGTTGATTACTAATAAGTTCCATTCCAGGCCATTACCAATTGGACATTCTGAAAATTTTAGATGAAGCTTAATAATTTGTGTTATTTAGATGAAACCTCTAAATAACATAAATTATCCAGTCTAATTTTCAAAAATTCAGTTGAGCTATATCTCACCAGCTTTTGAAAGAAACAAGACTCATTTTTTCTTATGCAATTGTTTGTATTTGTTAGCTGTAAAAACCTAATATCATTTAGCTATAGTGGTTAGCCTACACCATGGTGCTGAGGGCTTTCATTTTTTATCTTGATCTTTCTTGTTCATTATATAGATTGCTATCTTTATTGATTCCAACAATCAAATTTAATATATAGGTATCAGAATGGAACTTTTTGGATTCTTTAGAATATTCTAGATTATTTCCAGGGTAAGAAGTTTGATTTGACTGTCCATCTATGACAAAATGCATTTAGTCACCATTCTTTTCTTTCTTTGTTTTTTGTATGCAAATGTTATTGTTACCCATTTTATTATCAGATTAGAATTGAAGACTTGTAAGGATGCATAACTTTGAAAAGTGAAATTTTATGAAAAATGTAGGCCTTCTATAAAACACCTAAATCAGTAAAAAAATACTAGTATTGTTAATATTTTAACATTGATACCATTCGAACAAAGTAGTGTTTGAATATATGTGCTACTTTAAGTCATTTCAAACTGCTTTAAAGCTTCACCACTCATTCATTTTGCAACCAAATTTCAAACAATTTCTACAGTCTATAGGTCACCTCTTCAGCATTAAGAATTTATAATGTTATATTAAATAAAAAAAAATCTTAATGCTGAGATATTCTAAGTTATAAATTTATTATATTTTTTACTAGAATATGTTGTCCTTTTCTTTTACAGTTTTAATAACAAGTTGTTATTTTACTTTTCCAAGTTTAATCTTAACCATATTACTTTTCATGCACGCATCTTTCTATGCAATAATATGTTTTTATAACATACATTTAAAATAAGTCTGCTTGACATACTCACTTGAATACTGCAGTTGTTATCTATGAAAGCAAACTAAATTGATAAAATTTACTTTACTTGCTATGTAAATCTTGAAATAAGTTACCTCTTCCAAATATAAAAACTATTTGCTTATAAAAACGAAGATTTTAAGAGATTATGATTGATACATACATCTATTTTCTCATTTGACTACAAAGCCTGGGAAATGAATATTTTAAAACCTTGACTGAGCTATGTTGACTAAACAAGAAATAAACTTTCTATAAGTCACTTCATTAACTAACTTAAATGCAAGCAAATTTTTATTTGTTGATTTACCACTAACCTATCAACATTTTAATGATTTTCATTTCCATGTAAAGCAATGTAAACTTTGTATTTTGTCATCATTTCTCTAATATTTTTTCAGGAAAATCAAGATATATTTTTTCTTATCAACCAATGTATTGAACAAACTACATTAATGCTGATATATTCAATTGGATTTTAAAGATTTTTAATAAATATGTAAATTTAGTGAAATATTTAATAAGAATAAAGATTTTTATTTTTCATTAAAAAGTTTTTTTTTTGTAATTTCTATTATATATGAATAACCATAATTATTAAATTAGAATTTTCAATGATTGGTAAATAAAATCACTAAGTTTTGTACAATGTCTTTTTTTCCATTTTGAACTTTATTATTCTGGTTAGTTGAAAGCAAATCTCTGAAAAGTCTGTTCTCAGAAATATTCAAAACTGTAAATTTGAATATTATTATTACCATCAGCGTTACATTGTGCTATAAAATTAAGATATCTACAAGTACCCAGTTTTAGAAAGTAAAACAATAAGGTTTTAAATCTCTTTAAGTCAAGTATGTATTTTACTTCATGAATAAGTAGAAAACTTCTTTTTGTCATTTACAAATCATTATTAGCAAAAATATACCTACTCTCTGCCCAATATTTTGTAATCCTAGTAAATGAAATGAATTAATTAAAATCTAAAGAAACATTTAATGAGGTGTTTGTTAAACTATCTATCTTGAAATATACAAAAGAATTGAACTGAAAACCACCATTAATTTATCAAAAATTGTTTTGAAAAACAGAAAGTATGTTAAATATTCACTGAATTATGTTTTTACCTTCTAAGTATACTCTTCACTCTGAAAATAAAATGTTTAACAAATAGTTTTTTTACTTTATTTTAAATTAAAAAAATGGATTTTAAAATTTTAAGCTATTATATTATACATGAAATTGTATTTCCAATTGCCAAGATAAATTTATTAATTGGACATTAACATTTTAAACACTAGTAAAGAAATCCATAAGAATGAGCCTAACATATTTATAGATATCCTTTAATGAAATGGTCCTGCATTAAATTTGGACACCATTCATCTAGGAATTTAGCTTCATATATCTAGGAATGCACCAAAAGATGCAAAAACAAACTTCTATTATTAGTATAGTTTAATAATAAAATGTAAGAAAATAACTATGAATAATTAAGAATGCAGTCTTTCTTCTGGAATAATTTTATTGAGTAAATTGCAATTTGGAATTTTCATTTCCAGTGCAATTAAATTGAATTGATTTTTGAACTTGGTCTTATAAATTAGGTTTTCTGTTTACATACTTTATCTTATTGGGTCATCATTTTATGTTACACAAAAGCAATTTTAGCCTTTTACTTTTATACAAATACAATATATGCAATGTAATGAGTTTGAGAAAACATTTTAATAATGAGAATATTCTGTGGATTTCTCTTTAAATTGAATTTGCACTAAAGTAAATAGTTTTGTTTACCTAACAAGTCTCTTTAGTATTGATATTTCTGTTTATGTAATGCTGCTGCTGTGTCTTCAGAAATCTGACAGCTTTTTCAGATAGAGGATTTGATTATTGACATTTTTTTATTGACTTGCTTAAACTAAAGAGGAAAACCTGAATAATGTTTTTTGGTCTAAATTGATTATAGTCTGTATGAGTTTGTAAAATTTTTGTCTTAAACTTTGATGTGTCTAAAAATAGAATTATATAAAGATAATCATGCCTGTTTATAATTTCTTTTTTTTCTTAATTTTTTTTATGGGTGTTCAAGATTTTCTTAATTTCTGCTCCATGTAAAATTTCAAAAATATTTCTAGAATTATCTTAATTTATCTCAGAATTCATTTATTATTTGAAAAACAATCAGACAATGGTTTTCATAACCAAATTTAACTGCTTTTAGCTAAGTTCTAAACCAAGAGCGGACTGAGCCATCGGTCTATCAGACCATGCCCGAAGGCCCAGCACTGCAAAGGGGCCGCCTGGCTGCCAATAAAATCATCAAGGATGTTCTTGTTATACACTTTAGTGCATGCATTTAGACTTGGGTCATTCCGCTTTGCCTGCACATCATGTGTGTCTAATGACTGTAGCTGACTACCGAACATAGTTAAGCCAATATGCACAGATCACCTTCTGCACAGCCTTTACATATGGCATTTTACTGTAATGAATGGGGGAAAGGGGCCCATTTTATTTTCTGCCTGAGAGCCCATAACACTCTCAGTCCATCCCTGTTCTAAACTTCTATTTCTTATTAGAAAATTAAAAAAACAAATTAAGTGATTACTACACAATTATAACTATGATAAAATAAAGAATAGATCCCCTTGATATTTAGTTTTGATGCAAAAAATATGGTAAGACTTCATTTATTTCTATCTGTAATAAATTATAATTTTTATCTTGATGAAATTAGTGTCATAGTAATGATTTTGGTTTGAATATCTAATATCTAATAAAGTATGAGTACAATTGACTAATTGAGTAATAATTTAATATTTCTTAAGTAGTTTTGATTAATCCTATTTAAAAAAAATTAAATTGATTAATAGACATTATAAAATAAGTGTTGACATAATTGAAGTTGATTAATCTAAAAGATATAAATTTATTTATTGAAGTTTATTTTAGCATCATAATGGTATATGAATCATATCATCATTACTATTATTCAGTATTTATGAGCAATCTGTTATATGTATACTAAGATCAATTCTAAAGTTGAGCTCTGATATATTTCAGTAGTGCTGTAAAACATAAACAGCAAGTAGCTGTTATCTCTTACTCTTACACAAAGGGTTAGGTCTGGCCTTCTAGAGGAGCTTTTGAAATGCTTTGTGTCCTTCTCATATTCTATCAACATTCTACTTTATTTTTATTGTTTTGATTCTTTCCTAACTTTTAAAAAGTCTAAGTACAGTGTCAAAGATATCTAGTCTACTTGGTATTATTTGATTTTGTCTTAATAGAATAATTTTAACCAATTTTGAACAAAAAAACTGTGAAACAAATCAATCAATTAATCAATAAAAGTTTGTTGATTTATTTTTTATTTTTTAAATAAATTATTACTTTTAAAAATTGAGCTGGAGTCTGAACTCGAATAAGTGCCCTGTTAAATATATTTTAGTTTGTTTGTTGTTTAATGAGATGCATAAAGTAACTTGAAACTATGAAGTTTTATAAGTTTTATGATGAAAGGCTGATGTTAACTTATAGGTTTTTACATTTATCTGCTACTCAAATATTTCTTTCTGTGATATATCTCTTTCTGTATTTCATTGCATATCTGTATTTTTTTTTTTTTTGTCTGTTATAAATTTAATGACTAATCAAAATTGAGCTGCTGCATTGAATAATCAATCAGGTTCTTCGTTGTTCCTGGCAACCATGCTTACATTGTTTACAATTTACAATCACATTGAATTTTTATTTCAATTTTTTTTCATCATACAGTGCTCTACAGACAAATTTACTTTTAGTTGACCTTTGACAACTAAATATCTTCATTTACTAGCCAGGTAGAAAAATTACTAGCCAAACCCATGAAATGTTATTTCACTCTAATCTTATGAACAAACCAATATTTTTGGTATAGAGTACATTGTTCTGTTTTCTCTTCTATTAAACCTTTCATTGTTTAAATAATTTTACTTTGTTTTATATTAAAAAAGGTTGAAAAGACATTTTTTCACTCAGTATTTGAAAGACTGTCAGTGAAAGAAACAGTCACCAAAGGATAAGTGTTTTATTATTCTTAGTCGCCACTTGGAAAAATAACTCGCAATGTAGAGCCCTGTGAAAAATAATTTTAAAAATAAAAGAGCTAGCAAGGCAAAAGTAAATTTTATGTTTTAATGAATTCTGAAATTTTTAATAATGTTTGATTTTAATGGTTTCTTTTTCTTTCTTCCATTTTTTTTTTTTTTCCAGTCCAGAAAATCAAAAATTTCGTTCAAAGGTGAAGTTACTTGAACATTTTCAAAAGATGTCTTTGGATTTTAACATCGAGGATTTTGAATTCAATCAGAAAAAAAATGGTTCAACCAAAAAGGTTTCAGTTTCAGATAGTTCAAAGACAAAGAAGGCAAAATCTCCTTCTCCTAAAAAGTCGAGCCCCAAGAACAGTTCCCAAACATCCCTCTCTACAAATCATTTTGTGAAGGGTAAGAAAATAATTATAAAAATCTCCTTCCCGATTCCAATAAGATATCGGCAGTTCTATCCCACTGGTGCAAACATCTGGCGTTACATTGACGACTGTATGAGCCTCGAAGAATGCGGAGAACTGAAAAGAAAGAATGAGCTCTCCGCTAAAATGTCCAACGATTTAAAAGAATTATTAAAATGCTCTCCTCTTTCTCATTCTATTCCTTCATTCACTTCTCTTTCTTCTGAGAGACCGAAACCGAAAAACAAAAAGGCGTCTCCGTCTCCGACGAAGAATTTGTCTTCAGAAAAGGACAATGTTGCAAAGTATAATTTATCCAAGTTAAAGGAGCGTAAGTTTTCCGATCTAACCATGGACTTGAACTGCCGGGAAAAGTCCGCAGAGAAAGGCATCGGCTTCACTCCCGAGGCTGGAGGTCTTCTCCCCAAATTAAAGTCGAGCGCCCTGAAAGAAAACGGTGAACCGACAATCAAGCTTCCCCTGAAAAAGAGAAAAGTCCAGCTTCCAGCGGAAGGAGTGCTCAAAAAGAGTTTCAGTCCTGAAAAGGTGGCCAAGTTGGAAAGAAATCTGGACAAGCAAAGTCCTAAATCTCTCAGCGCCATTTCTTCTTCTGGAATGAATTGGACAACAGTCCCTCCTTGCGACCAAGGTGAGAAGTTCTCTGTAGTCGGGGATGGAAGGCTGGATAGCGCTATAAAAATCTATACGTAGTTAATTAAGTACTCTGATATGAAAATGCATATGCACCATCTAAAAATTGTCTTTTTTTTTTCCCCTCTTATTAACAAATAAGAGCTAATAGATTATACATACATCAAAAGAAAGATACAAATATAAAAGTAATTTTTGAATATATATGATGTTCCAATAACTTGAACAGAAGTCAACATATTTATGACATTAAAAATATATACATACATATATATAAATACTTTTATAAATAAAGTATTCATATATGTATATATATATATATGTATATATATATGTAAATATATATATATGTAAATATATATGTAAATATATATATATATATATATATATATATACACACACAAAGAAGATCGAATCTTATGGTGTTTATCCAGATTTTGATGGAGTGCTCAATTAACTTGATATCTAGAGCGATATGTAAGATGTTATAAAGATAACAAACACATTATTTTTTATAAGCCCATATGCTATGCGTTTCACTGCCCGGTAGAGCAGCTCATCAGTGGGATATCTTTTTTATTTATGATATATATATATATATATATATATACATATATTTTTAGATAACCCTATACATTAGACAAGCATTGTTGCATGCAGCAAAGAAAAAGCACAGTGATATTGATTTAACTAGTTATAGATATAATCTACACGCGCATAGTGTATCTACTTGTGCAGAACTTAAAAGAAATTATACTCCTTAAGATAATTAATGTGTTAGCTTGTACTAATATTAGTTTCTACAAAAGTGTCTGTCTGTGTGTGTGTTTATGCTGGAAAGCCGAAAGCTTTACAAAATCTAATTATGTCTTAGCTAGCTTGTCTTAAAGTAAGTCCATTATGATTTTTCAACTAGGAATTAGATTTGGTTAAATTGTAATTGTATTAATTTGTAATCTAATTATGTATTAGCTAGCTTGTCTTAAAATCTATTATGATTTTTCAACGAAGAATTAGATTTGGTTAAATTGTAATTGTATTAATTTATAATCTAATTATATATTAACTAGCTTGTCTTAAAATCCATTATGATTTTTCAAGTAGGAATTAGATTTGGTTAAATTGTAATTGTATTAATTTATAATCTAATTATATATTAGCTAGCTTGTCTTAAAATCTATTATGATTTTTCAACTAAGAATTAGATTTGGTTAAATTGTAATTGTATTAATTTATAAAACCATTTGATTTTAAGGTTTTGTAAGAATTTGAATTTCCTGGGGATAGGAATGGTTCTTTATTTACATTTTTTTTTAGTTGTTTTATCGAGGAAATATAATAGCTAATTTAGTCTTACATCTGAAATCTACTAGTTATAGTGTGTATCTCCTAATATATTATAAACTGTATAACAGAAACAGCAGAACCAAACAAATACCATACTGGTATTAAATGACTCCAAAGTGGTTGATATGCCATTAAACCCCAAACAATCAAACAAACAAACAAAATACCATACTGGCATTAAATGACCCAAAAGTGGTTGATATGCCATTAAACCCCAAATCAATCAAACCGTAGACTAGAAACATAGAATAGAATCAAACAAACAAACAAAATACCATACTGGCATTAAATGACGAACACACACACACTATTCTATTAATATATAGATGAATTTTTTTTACAGAAGCATACACAATATAGAATCTAATAGACAATCTTAAAAGAAGACTAAACTTTTGTGTGTGTGTGTGTGTGTTTAAATTTTTTTTTTTTTAGTTCTTTTTTTTTATAAAACTTTTTTCTTATTTTTAGGTGTGAAGTTCTATCCCCAGAAATTGCCGGGGAACTTGTTAATGAAATTTATGTCATCCAGGTAATGTCTATTTATTTGTGATCTTTTCATTTATTCCTTCAATTGTTTTGCTTTTGCACCTATTTACAATTTAGAGAATGAAATCAACAGCCACAAAGAGTATTCTAAGAACAAAGAACAAAAAAACCAAAAACCACTTTGGACTGTAGCGATCACGCGCATACCCTAAAAGATTTCTACAACAAAAATATGAAGGACCTATTTGAAAAAACAAATCCAAATGCAATACTAGCTTTCCTAAAAACAAAAAAGTAAATCTATACCAAAAAATATGATCCTAACACAACCATCTCAACCGAACAAATAATCTGAAGAAATCCACCCAACAAAAACAAATATAATCCTCTTGGTAATTATTTAAATGCTCACTCACTATGACCATTATTAACCTTTAACCCCTCTGAATGAAAGTAGAATATTCCCCTTAGTAATAATTTAGATGCTTAGTCACTATGACCATTATCAACCTTTTAATCCCTATGAATGAAAAAAAGTCTATTCCAATTGCTAAAGAAGCAATTGTTTGAAATTAATTTTCTTAGATTTAGTGTAGCTTATAAAATTTTATCTTATATCTATATAAGATAAATTATTCTTTTATTATTTATTAATTTTTCTCCTTGAATGTTCATTTTTTTATATTAAAAACAGCAATGGCCAAAATTTATCATTTTAATTAACTTAATTTTTCTTTTTCTTTTTTATTTCTAGAGAATTCGATTGCCAACTTCACCAAAGTGTAGTTCTTGTGGCAAAAAGCCTGTCGAGGGTTGTCAGTTAAAACGTTGTGCCAATTGCTACACAGTTGGATACTGCAATCAGTAAGTTATTAGGAATTTAATTTTGGGCTTTTGCATTCAATTTATTTATTTTTTGCATTTGTTACGATACGAGTCTCTCCAGACAGGAGCAATTCCGGTTCTTCTGTTCACAAAAGGGTGTTGAACTTTGACCGAGGTGAAAGTCTGTAAGTAAAGAGTTTTTGGGTACTTACAAACTTTCTTTGGGTCCGACAAAGTTCTTACATTTGGGGCGCTGCCAGTGTTGTTGACCTGGGGAGTTGTCGGCGTCCATTACACACCCGGTCCCTCCAGTACTTGACATGTCGCCGGGTCCTTCTCCCATCTCCATTGGATGTTCCGTTGATGAGCTGCAAAGCAACTTCTCAATAACAACAGGAGATGGAATCTTGGATGACCACACTTTATTGACTGCACTTCTTAGGACTCTCTAAAACAAACGTGGCATTAGTTTTTATACGGTTGGCCACGTCACTTTCAGAATTGCGAGATCGCCCGATCTCTTCTGAAATTCAATGAAACCGACCGACCCCCAACCAATCCATGTCAACCACCCTCCAACACCCTTAATACTGTTACACATTTGGTGTTATTTGTTTTTGTTACTTTATCCACGACTCTACGGACAAATTTACCTTTTAGTTGACCTTTGACAACTAAATATTTTCAGTTATTAGCCAAACTCATGAAATGTTATTTCATTCTTATGTTATGAATAAACCAATGATTCAAAACTTAGTTACTTATTTAAGAGAGTATAATCCATTTGACTTTGAACTACTTTTTCTTCTGCCTAAAAATTTGTTGAATTTCTTTAGACTTATTTTTCGAAATCCTTGAGATGAGGTTATGATGAATTCTAAAAGTACTAATCGGACTATTCTCCTCATCCATAATATTCTTTGATTCAGCCGAAACGTAAAAAAATATCATGGAGGAGAATAGTCCGATTAGTGCTTTTTAGAGAGAATATTATGGATGAGGAAAATAGTCCGATTAGTACTTTTAGAGAGAATATTATGGATGAGGAAAATAGTCTGATTAGTACTTTTATAATTCTTTAGACTTGTTATAAACAAATATGACGAAATAAAGGCTTTATCTAAGATCAAGTTAAAAGCGATGAAAAACAAAAAAAGAAATTGTCACTCTTTCAAAACCATGTATTGTTTTTTGTTTGTTATCTTTTGTGATTTGTGTGTTTGTTGTTTTTGTAGAGAATGTCAAAAAACTCATTGGGAAATTCACAAAGACAACTGTAAATGTACGTCTGTTGGATGCCCGTTTCTCATTTCTTTGCCGAAATCAAGAACAACATTTTCCCGATTACGGAAACTCATGGAAGCCTATTCAAGGTAAGTCACAGGATTAAGTCACAGGGATATGTGAACACGTAAAACTGGCCTTGTGCCTAACTTCGTTTGGTTCTCGACCAAGTAGATTTCCTATTCGAGGTAAGTCACAGACTTTTAAGAAATAGGAAAATTTTCTGTATAACTATTTTTCAGATTGCTTTCCTCATCCTTGTTATTGTTGTCTTCACAACGTTTCGGCCGATGAGCCCTTCGGCCGTCTTCAGGCGATCGAACTTGGGAACCTTCTTGTTGTAATTGGGAATGACAGAATTTTGAACTTAACCCTTTATTCGTACTACAGGGGTAGCCTACTCTTGTTCTGTTAACCATGACCGGGTAGAGTGTTGAATTTTTGGAATCTTGGGGACTACTGTCTTAGGGTGGGATTGAAACCTTCGCCTTCAGTTAATGCTCACTCTCGAACAGTAAAATTTTCATCATGTGTGTTAGTGTTTGGCCAGTCAGTCATTTTGCTTCGCTTGTCACTGGTTAGAGGCCGAGTGGAAAGAGCGTTTTGTACGTGTTACAAGCGTGCAACTCGTTAATTTTCTGTCCAGATAACCTTTACAAGATCGCAGGGAACCGAGTGAATTGAGACAACGTCAGGGAACCGCCTTTATCGTTTGCCATAGCTACTCTCTTGTCTTGAGGGTTGGTTGCGCTGTTCCGATGTTTGCCAAGGGAAAGGAGAACCGCTTGTTTTATCCATCTCTCCTTGCATGTTTTAATGTGTGTTTATGTTCTTTTCCAAGTAAGTTTTTTTTGTTCTAGTAGGTTTTGGAAGTCGATTTGGCTGAGTGGATAGGCAGTTGGACTTCGGAATCGTAGTACGCGAGTTCGAATCCCAGTCCTTTCGTTTGCGTTCATATACGGACTAATACCCTTGGGAAACGGTATGAATCCCTACTTTCCCTCCAGCTATGGGTTAAATAGAGCATATTGTGTTATTCAAAAAACTGTGTACAAAAAAATTAACGTTAACCAAAAATGATTGTTCTCGGCATTAAATGACCTAAAATGGTTATATGCCGTAAAACACAAATAAACTCAAACTCTAGTAGGTTTTCATGTGTTTTAGTTTTTTCTCATATATTCTATGTGTAATTATAATTCTATTTAATGTCCTAATATTATGATACTTTCTATGTTTTTTTAAATTTAGAGTTGGTTTTATTTTTCTTCTTTTAACGGAAGATTTGTTTTTGTTGTCAAGCGTTTCTTTTTCAGTTAGCTCCCGGTGTTCTAATTTATTTTTAAAAATTAAGTTTTTGTTCTTCTAGTAGGTTTTCATGTGTTTTTTAATGTTTTATTTTTTCTTTATATATTCTATGTGTAAATATAATTCTATTTAATATTTCCTGATTAGGGCTATGACAATATGCTTTTATTAAAGAATATTCTTGCTATTTTACCATTTCGTTTAATTCTGTAGTTATGAAAATATGCTTTTATCAAAGAATATTCTGCCACAGACTTGATTATTTTGCTATTTTACCATTTCGTTTAATTCTGTAGTTATGACAATATGCTTTTATTAAAGAATATTCTGGCCACAGACTTGATTATTTTGCTATTTTACCATTTCTTTTAATTCTATAATTATTAGTAATAACTACAGAATTAAAAGAAATGGTGAAATTCCAAAATAGTCTTGTAACAAGTAGTACTCAGACAATAATATTCTTTAATAAAAGAATATTGTCACAATTCTAGTACTGATATTATGATACTATCTATTTAAAAAAAAAGAAAATGTATTTTTCTCCAGATATTCAGTGGATGTATTTCAACCTCCTGTCAAAGCAGAAACCTCAACTATCAGTAAATCTACGACCTCCATCGCAACTCGTTCCTCAACGTCGAATTTGAGTTCCAGTAGCCAATCATCAGGGAGCCTGAGCAGCCTTGACAGTCAGGCGTCTTATAGCAGTGCGTGCACACTGACTGCCGACAATGAACAAAACCTGGCCGATGTGGACGACGACCAGGAGGAGAATGCAACTGGTTGCACCAGCAGCGGCAACAACATCCAGGATGGTAACTTACAGACCTGTATAACCCCACCCGCTAGTATTGGTATATCACCCCAGAGCAACGCCACTAGTTCTATACCCATAAGTCCTTCGATGCCGGCATTAACCCCGCACACCGATCATGTCACCCTCTTGCCGTTCTTTGACCAAACCAAAGACGACAAGATGAACGATGTCGAACGGTGGCAGAAGGACTCTTCTGAATTGTGTGATCCTGCGGACTCTGCAACTCCAATCTCTGCCCCACCCGTCACCATTGTCTCTTCTGCTTCTTCTTCTTCGCTGTCACCCAATCTGATTGGGGGGGCCGGAGATTCTCCCAGCCTGAATTATACGCCCGCTGACCGTCCAGATCGTTTGAATGTCAGCCGCAATCACCTCCCAACGGGGGCTGTGCTTGGACTCCAGAATGATGATACTGAGCAAGGTCCTCCTTTGTTCTCAATCAAGCAAGTCACTCAGGATGGAAATAAAATTCTCAATGGCGAGAATTTTGACGACAAAGGTTTGTAGCTTCAAAGTTTTGACTTTTTAAAATGTTTTTGACTTTTTAAAATGTTTTTGACTTAGTGAAATTTTTGTAACTTTTTAAAAGAATGTTTGACTTTTTAAAAGAATGTTTGACTTTTTAAAAGAATGTTTGACTTTTTAAAAAGAATGTTTGGCTTTTTAAAAAAAAAATGTTTGACTTTAAAAAAAAAATGTTTGACTTTAAAAAAAAAATGTTTGACTTAAAAAAAAAAATGTTTGACTTTTAAAAAAAAATGTTTGACTTTAAAAAAATTTTTTTTTGACTGTTTAAAAATTTTTTTTCAAAAATCATTTTCTTTTTTATTCATTTTTTTGGGGACTTTTTTAAACTTAAAAAAACAAACTTTTTTTGACTTTTTCTTTTTTTTTTTAATTTTGTACTTTTTTTTACCATTGATTTTTTTTTTTTTTTTTTTTTTTTTTTGGACTATTTTTTTCAACTTTTTACTTTTTTAGGGGGTGGGCTGGAGGCCATTTCTATTTTTGACTTTTTCTCTTATTTTTAGACTTTTTTTATGATAATTTATGTTGTAAATCAAGTTACTGATTCCTATTTTAATACAGGATAGATGTTAATAAATTAGAAACTTCCTAATTTAGTGACATTACATATTTAAAAAAAATCAGTCATTTAATTTTCAATATATACATAATATGTTTATATGTATAGAAACCGTAATAATAATAATTTAATCATAATAATCTAGTAATATAGAAGCAGTGGCAATAATGATAGAAGTAATCCAGTAGGTAATAATCCTTTAGCATACCAGTAAATCCAATTGAGATCTGCATTAGCAGTAAATTCAACAAGTAATGATTTGGTCAGTCCTTTGGGAGAGTTAAAATAGAGATATCTTGTGGTTTCTGTTCTGCGATTCGTCAGTTCAAATTCTCTCCTATGGTTTAGCCTAATCTTTTCATTCATACCCATTAGGGCAAGTCGGTTTTAGATGTGTAAAAAGAATAATCTGAGGAAAGTTGCAAAATAACATCAGAAATTACCCCAAGAAATATTTTTTTCCAAAATTTTGTATTTATTTGCTAAATCAAATTTAGATATATGATATCGGTGACACTGGAAATATGTAACAATAAAATTAAAACAGAGACTAAAGGAAAAGAACATAATAAAATTTATTAAATAATTGATATTTTAAGTTTATTATCCATTCTCATATTAAGTTAAATAGAATGACCAATACTGAAATTGTTTGGTTTTCACATCAATATTTAGGCTAAATCTGGCAAAACAAAGATTTTTCAGTGAGTTTTTATTCAAAAACTTTCACACCAAATTAGCAAAAGACCAGTGAAGATCCAAATCTAATTTTTGGTATGAGTATTTAATAGGTATAGACACAACTTTCGGTGAATTATTCTTTTTGATATTTAAAAAAAAGGAAAAATCGACCTACCCTAATACGCATTATGGCAAAAATATCACAATAGATAAATAAGCCACTTTATAGAGAAAAAAAGAAAAAGCCAAAAATACTTACTTAAGGGAAAAGCTGTACAAATTTGAGCTATGCTGTTTAATGAAACACCATAAGGAGGCACACTTTGATTCAGGTACAACAATGAATTGACTGCAAAAACCACTACACCACCTGAGGAAAAATTATATATTATACATGAAAAAATTTATACCTATCAAAAGAAAAGAAAATATTGAATTTGAAACTAACAGTTAAACAGTTTGTTCTTTATTCCTAGGACTTTTAGAAAACGTAAAAATATTTTGGCATAATGTTACATTAGGTTTTGGAAGATGTGAGTTGAAGGTTGATGATTGTTATTTAGATTTTTCGGACTATTATTCTCATCTTGATTGTTGTTTTCATTTTGATATTGTTTCTGAATTAAAACCCGGTATGTTTGCTAGTATATATACGTATATAAATATATATACACACATATTTTACTTACCAATTGGTTTTGGTATGTATTTATACACACACACACACACATATATATATATATATATTATATATATATAATTTTACTTACCAATTGCATATATATATGTATCAAGGAGTTGAAAGAAGGATGACAGGAGACAGAAATGAATAAGAAAAGTGCTCAATACGGTTGTAGAGCTGTTTTTATTTGATT
>JAYKTE010530470.1:0-18594 GCA_036873565.1 Xipholeptos notoides | reverse complement strand
CAAGAATATTCTTTAATAAAAGAATATTCTGGTCACAGCCCTACTAATAACTAGAGAATTAAAAGAAATGGTAAAATAGCAAAATAGTCAAGAAATGGCAAGAATATTCTTTAATAAAAGCATATTCTGGTCACAGCCCTATTCATGAGTCCAATTCTATTGACACTTAAGGGGACATATCACCTTCCATCTCGAATTACTTGCCAAGTTGATTCTCAATATCAATCGATTGGCTTGTTCGAACTTTGTTGATATTATTTCCTTATTGATATTATTTCCTTAATTGCAATGAAATAAATTGAATGAATTTAATTGAAACTGTTTTTTTAGAAAGGCTTCTGTATTTAGTGTTGTATTTGATATTGGGAAGGAAGGAAAGAAAGGAAAGGAAGGAAGGGAGGAAGGAAAGGAAGAATAAAAAGAAAGGAAGGAAGGAAGGAAGAAAGAAAGAATAAAAAGAAAGGAAAAAAGAAAAAAAGGAAAGGAAGGAAAGGAAGAAAGAAAGAATAAAAGGAAAGGAAGAAAGAAAGAATAAAAGGAAAGGAAGAAAGAATAAAAGGAAAGGAAGAAAGAAAGAATAAAAAGAAAGGAAGAAAGAATAAAAGGAAAGGAAGAAAGAAAGAGAGCAATTAGTGGAAGTTTCCTAACAACAATCTGTTCATTAATTTTTTTTATTTGTCTAAACTGAAAAATAATGGATTTTCATTTTTAGGATCTTTTTTTCTTTTTTTTCTTTTTTTCTTTTTTGTTACTTTCTCTTTTTCCTCTTCTTTCCCTTTCTTTTTTTCTTTTTCTTTGTTTTTCTTTCTTTCTCTTTTTCTTTCTCTTTTTTCCTTTTCTTTTTCTTTGTTTTTCTTTCTTTTTCCCTTTTTCTTGCTTCTTTCTTTTTTTTTTCTTTCTGTTTTTCTTTTTTATTTCTCTTTCCCTTCTTTCTTTTTCTTTCTCTTTTTCTTACTTTTTTCTTTCTTTTTCTCTTTTTCTTTCTGTTTTTCTTTCTTTTTCTTTTTCTTTCTGTTTTTCTTTCTTTTTCTCCTTTTTTTTCTCTTTTTCTTTCTGTTTTTCTTTCTTTTTCTTTTTCTTTCTGTTTTTCTTTCTTTTTCTCCTTTTTTTCTCTTTTTCTTTCTGTTTTTCTTTCTTTTTCTTTTTCTTTCTGTTTTTCTTTCTTTTTCTTACTTTTTTCTTTCTGTTTTTCTTTCTTTTTCTCTTTTTCTTTCTGTTTTTCTTTCTTTTTCTTACTTTTTTCTTTCTCTTTTTCTTTGTTTTTCTTTCTTTCTCTTTTTCTTTCTGTTTTTCTTTCTTTCTTTCTCTTTTTCTTTCTGTTTTTCTTTCTTTTTCTCTTTTTCTTTCTGTTTTTCTTTCTTTCTTCCCTTCCCTTCCCTTCCCTTCCAACAGACAGACCCAACCAACTCTCATTCCCAAACAGAAGCCATAGAAAATAGAATTGACAATTTTATTTTTAGTTTTATTCTTATTTTTATTTTTATTTTTCTTTGCTAAAAAATAAACAAATATTTCCCTATTTTTCGTTTTTTTTAAATTTTATTCAACAACCTTTTCTTCTTCTCCTTCTTCTCCTTCTCCTTCGTTCTTCTCCTTCTCCTTCGTTCTTCTCCTTCGTTCTTCTCCTTCGTTCTTCTCCTTCTTCTTTGTTCTTCTCCTTCTCCTTCTCCTCCTTCTTCTCCTTCTTCTTCTCCTCCTTCTTCTCCTCCTTCTTCTCCTCCTTCTCCTTCTTCTTCTTCTCCTTCTCTTCCTTCTTCTCCTCCTCTCCTTCTCTTCCTTCTTCTCCTCCTCCTTCTCCTTCTTCCTCTAAAACAGATTGTCATCTTTTTTAATGCATTTTTCATTTTTTTCTAATCCAAGGTCATTCATTATTTTATCAATCTCTCACCCTCTCTCTCATTCTCTTTCTCACCCTCTTTCAACTTTGACCTCTTACCAAAAAAGCCCAGGGAATATGATGAGTACGTAAAACTGGCCTTGTGCCTAACTTTGATTTTTGCTTAATCGAGTATATATAATTATTAGTGTTGTGACGATTCCTAAATTTTGTCCGATTCCGATTCCGATACAGTTTCCAGGAAAATGTTGATTAACGATTCCGATTAATGATTAACTTAAAAATTCAAGAGAATCGTAATGAAAGAATCGTAAATCTAAGGTATTTATTTAACGATGCGATTCTGATTCCCCCCAAAATACACGATTAACGATTCCGATTCCAAGGAATCGTCCCATCACTAATATATATCATATATACTAGTATATATATATATATATATATATATATCATAAGACGTAAATGTCTAAACCGATAAAAGATATTCTTGAATCTGTGTAATTGCTTCCCCAAATTCTATGAAGGTCTATAAGCAAATCTTTACCATTCTTTGGAATGCATTCCTTAATATCTTCTGAATTCTAGAAAAGTCTTCTATTGAACCAAATTTGATTCATTAGAAAGAATTGTGCAGTTGAATGTCGTAAATGATGCAACGTTTCTGTTGCTGCTTCAACTGGCTTTCATGATACAAACCTGCCTTATACAAAAACAAGGCTCTACATTGCCAGTAAAGCTTTTTTTCAAGTGGCGACTAGAAATAATAAAACGCTTATCTTTTTGGCGACTGTCTTTTTTTTTCACTGAAAATTATTGACCGATAGCAGGGCTCTCTACATTGCGAGTGACGTTTTTGAAGTGGCGACTAGAAATAATAAAACGCTTATCTTTTTGGCGACTGCTTTTTTTTTTTCACTGAAAATTTTTGACCGATAGCAGGGCTCTCTACATTGCGAGTAACGTTTTTGAAGTGGCGACTAGAAATAATAAAACGCTTATCTTTCTGGCGACTGTCTTTTTTTCTCACTGAAAATTATTGACCGATAGCAGGGCTCTCTACATTGCGAGTAAAACACTCTCATTTGCGAGTGACGTTTTTGAAGTGGCGACTAAAAATGATAAAACGCTTATCTTTTGGCGACTGTTTTTTTCGCCGACAATCTTCAAAATAGAGAGTGAAAACTTTTTTCCAAACTTTATTTTTCTTTTAATTAAACGAGCTAAAGGTTTGATAGAATGAAAAAAAAATAGAATGATGTACTCTGTATTTAAATAGAACTGTTTAGAAAAATATTTGAAGAAATTCAACAAATTTTAATAAATAGCATTTCATGGGTTTGGCTAGTAACTTTTCTATTTGGCTAGTAAATGAAAATATTGAGTTGTCAAAGGTCAACTAAAATTAAATTTGTCTGTAGAGCCCTGAATGTCGTGCTTTGCTGGATATTAGGGATTTTCTGTGGTAACAAATAGTTTTTAGGAAAGAATTTACTTACCTCAGCATCAGCGTGGTCTTTTCTGCCTCGCTTTGCACTTCTTGACGTCATTGTAAATGCTGCTGGAAAAGGTTTAACAACAAAAACAGACATTAATTAATCTAAATAAATTGAACCCTTTCTGCTACTCCAATCTACACAAACTCAGTTGAATAAATAAAAACAAAAAGATCTGTGTAGACCAAAGTTAAATTGACAATGGAAGTAAATATAACCACAAATTATGTTATGCAATTCCATACATAGGCAGTGCTGCCACCGAAAAAAAAAAAATCACTTGATAGCCTGTAAAAGCGGTGGGGGTAGTTTTGAAAGAAATTGTGTATAAAATCTAAAGAAATTTATTCCAAACTTTTCACAAGCAAAGTTTGCATTAATTTGTTATTTCAATCTTACAAAATAGTTACAGAATATGGGTAGTCTATACTTTCGTGAATTGAATTGAATAAAGGGTTAGAAGTTAAGTTAGATTTAACGGCATGTCAACTTCTGATGAGCTATTTTATGCTAAAAAAATTGGTCTTGGATTTGGATTTTTATTAGATATTCATGTGTAAATTTTTTTGTGGTAAAAGTTCGTTTCTATGAGGAATTAGTATATTTTATCTGTGTTTGTTGCTTTGAAGATTATTTTAGGTCTGTTTTGTATTTTCATGTTATTTCGCCTATTGGGAGAAGGTTCTTGTGTTTGACATGAAGGTTGGAATGTTTGAATAACACCTAAGAAAGGCTGAAAAATACATAAGCTGAAATTTGTGAATATAGCAAAATGAAAATAGTTTAAATGGTACCAATCGGAAATTATCTAATGAATTCAAACAACAATCATTAGAAACTTGGGATAAGAAACTTGCACTCCCCACAGTTGACCAGGCAGACTATACACACAATACAAACCACATCTTAAGTGATTATTATGGTGATCACTTTAAGTCTTATTAGAAAGAATGGCGCCTGAACCACAAACCAAATTAAAATTTTATGTATTTTAAAGATTTTTAGTCAAATTATCTTAAGTGGAAGAAGCTTAACTTGAAATTTTTTTCAAAAATTAATCTAAAAATTCCATAAAAATGTTAGCAGAAATCTTTCATTCTAGTTAGATTTTTTTCTTTCATTACTTGAAAGGAAAATATTTAAGAAATCAACAATTTAAACAAAATTAATCCTTTTAAAAACTTACAATCTAAATGTAACTTACAATCTAAATGTAACAAACAATCAAAGAATTGATACATTACGAACAGCGCCACCCCCCAAAAATAAATGAAAAGGTTTTTATTTTAAATTAAAACTGAATAAATAAATACAGTCGTTCATATAAAATTCTGGCAATAATGGTTCTTCCTCAGGGGTTGTCAATTTTTAAAAGAATTTTAAATCGTGGAGATGGGGGCAGGCAGGCAAAAATGTTTCAATAAAAATATAAAAAAAATCAAAGACGAAGTAATTCAAGAGATTTATTTACTGAAAAAAATGTCTAAAATTGGATTTAGTTGATTTTTTAAAAATTTTCAGTAAAAAAATGTATGAAATTTAATGAAGAGAGAGAGAGAGCAGTGTCAGTGAATAATCAATGAATGCATTGAATCAACAGCCCTATTTTGGATGAGAGTTTTAAATTTCTTCTTTGATAGGATTTTTTGGTAAATATATATAAAATGGGCAACAGAACAGCTAGCACTAATTTGTTACTTAGGGAGGTTCAGGTGTGCTAAAAATGAACATGATATTTAAATCCGTCTCAAAATTTCCGTTTTGATGATATTAACCTGGTTTATTGCAGTTTTTTTCATATGTCAATTTATTTACATGCACTTTGATGGCCGCCAAATGACTGTCGTAAGAAAATAACTACAAGAAACCAGATTAATATAATCAAAACAGAAAATTTGCGAAGGATTAAATATATTTGTTTTTAGCACACTGGAAAATCCCTAAAAAACAAATTAGAGGGCTAAATGTTTTGTTTCCCATTTTATTGACCGATTTAAAAAAAAAATTTCTTGGTTGTACCATTTTTGACCAAAGTTATGATTTTCATTCTTTAGGACTTCATTTTATTTAGGATTTTTTCTAAGTTTAGGGATATTGGATTTGTGATGAACAATCCAATATACTCCCCACCCAAAAAAAATTAAAAAAACGCATTTCATTTCAACCGATGCGCTTTCCGACCTTCTACACACTTTCCTTGAAGTAAATAAATTAAATTTGTCGGAATAATCTTAAATAGGCGGACATAACGTTGTGAATATAAAAGAAAAGAAAGATGAATGAAGATCATTGATTGTTGTCCGAAAGTGACTACAAGTTAAGTCTTATCTAAAAAAAATATCTGACAATTGATTTCTATACAAATTTTAATCATTTAATTGCTTGTCCATTTTTTATCTTATTTTATATTTTTAATTAAAGGCTTTTAAAAATATTACTGTAGAGTAAGTTTTTATTACTTTTGGATGAAAAAAAGTTTTGTGCAAGAAAGGAGGGTAGGGTGAGGGTGCCTTCTTGCTTGTTTGTTAAAAAGTCTGTAAAAACCAGTCTCTTTTATGACCATTTGTTTATTTATATTTATAAAAACATCAAACAAAATATATCTAAAAAAGAATAAAACATTAAAACAATTTAAAATTTACAAACTAAAAAAGAAAAACGAAACCTTTCTTTAGCAATAAACAAAATCACGTGGAAAGTTATTTTTTATTTCAACTTAAGAATTTTTTTAAAATTATCTTTTATTTTGCGATTTTAAACTTTTTCTAATTAAGTTTGTTGTGACAACTCAAAATAAGGAAAATAAGACATTTTGTTGTTTTTAAAATCAATTTTTAATCGGTAATAAATTCAGGTATAAAAAAGTTATTTGAAATTTTATTATTATTATGATTATTAATTTATTAAACTTTTTTTAAGTAAGTTTGTTGTTACAATCTAAAATAAGGAAAACTTTCCAAGACATTTTGTTGATTTTCTGTATTAAATTCAATTTTTATTACTGATTAAATTAATCGGTAATAAATTCAGGTATAAAAAAAGTTATTTGAAATTTTATTATTATTATTTACTAAATTTGGAGAAAAATTGTTTTGCGTATAATTTTTAGCAAAAATAAAATAAATGCAGGAATTAAAACCAAAAAAGGAATCTATCATTTCAATTTTCGTCTAGACATTTTGGGGGGGCACAAAGGGATTTTCTTGTCAATTTCGGTTGCAAAAATGGTGAAAGGAAGAGAATTACTAACGAAAATTAACATTCATAAAATAATTCTTATTTAAAACTGTTTACATTCACGATAAAAACAAAGTAAAAAAAAAATGTTAATTTTTTCCCCCTAATTAAAGAAAAAATAAATATTTAAATAGAAAAACTGACATTTTATTTTAGGACAGGAAAGAAAGAACGGGGGAAAATTATTACAAATAATAAAGACCTCCATTACAACCCAAAATAATTAACTCTTCTTGGTACAGAAAATAACAAATTGTATCTAAATCTTTTATTTTTCAAAGAAAAAAAAATATTTTCAAAATAAAAAATAATTATAAATTTATGGTGAACAGGAAAATGAAATTAAAAAATAAACAACACAAAAACGCTTTCTAATTTTATTTAAATAAAAAAAAAGGAATGGGACCGGCCACCCCTTTGTGAAAACATTTTATTTGTTGCTAAAAAATTAGAAATCAAGTGTTTAAATAAAATTGCGGGTGAAATAAAAATGGGTTAAAATTATCTTTATAAACAATATCTTTATATATATATATATATATATATAAAAAAGGAAAAGGCATGAAGAAGGCTTTAAATACATTCTGAGTTTGTGTATCATTAAAAAAAAAACTAAACAGGTAAACATAGTCCAGCCACATGGATGTAATTATTGTGGATTAAATAAGATTGCAGGTTAAATTTTACAATCTATTCGCAAAGTAATTGCATAATTACTTGATATATTGTTTATGATTTTTACATAGATAAAAAAAATGATCTTAAAAAGATAACTTTTTTTCCCTTGTCAATAAAATTCAAACGGATTAAAAAGGCGGGTACAATAATGGTATTTTTGTTCGTTAGTTTCAGATTTCTTCCTAAAAATGTCAATGTTAAATTAGAAATTATTTCAATTTAAAACTTTTTTCCTGGGTCCAATTTTAAACCTAATAATTTTTTTTACACAAACCTAAAAATATGTACAAAATTTACAGTTTAAAAGGAATTTGATTAAACTATAAAAAAGTAGATTATTATTATTACAGAAATTAGTTTTATTTATTTCCAAAAATAATTTTTAAAAATATATTTTTAAGGTTAAGTTTTTTTTTTTAATTATAAAGTGTTACTGTTAACTCTTCAAAATTTTATAATAAATGTTTTAATTGGCTTATTTTTCTATGTAGAAATAAAATAAGAAAAATAACTTAGATGATATAATTTTTATTTTCTTAATTAAGAATATATATAATCTAAATAAAATTTAAAAAAAAAACTTAAATTATTTCACTTGGGGACACATGTTGTTTGCTCACTGCTTGTAATTAAATGTATTTTTTTCCTTTTGTTTGAATAAAGAGACGATTTAGGGCCCTTCTTACTCCTTTTTATCATAAAAAATCGACATCATATTTAGCCGTTAGACGATTTTCCCTCCTTTCGTTAAAAGCGGGGAAGAAAGGAGACAAGAGTTCTTTTTTTTTTAATTGAAAATATTCAGGTAGACAAGTTTTACCAAAACAAGAATAATTTTTATTAAACATCTAAAAATTAAAAATAAATATTTAAAAATAAAATATACATTTCAACACAAGAACGAATTAGAATAAAAATAAAGTAAACGAAAAAAACCAAGGAAGATTTTTATTTAAAAAAAAACATGAAAAAACGATTAATCTTACCTACTTTTTTTTTTTAAAGATAAAGATTTTATAATATTTAAACTGAGTTTTTGATAAATAATATTGTGTAATAAATAAATAATCTTGGGTATTTTGAAAAAAAATGTTAAGAACAAATATATTTTGAAATATTAAACGAATGTTTTTAACAAGTAAAAATATTAAAATTCATTTTGGGGGGGCCACAAAAATACTTAAAATTATACTAAAATAAAATAAGATTTATTGACCAAAATATTCATTTTCGCCAAATGGACACAAACAAGAATATCTATTTATTTTATTCTTCTTTTTCTTGAAAATAATAACGTCAAAAATATATTTGTTGCTTTTATAATTTCTGATTAATAAAAACTTGAGATCTTTTTTATCATAGAAAAATTTCACGTTTTGTCTTTTTTAAAACTTCAATTATCATCAAATATGTAATATTGATTTTTAAAATTCTCCCCAGAAAATAAAATATATTTATTAACATGTCACAAGGGGAAAAAAATAGTTGAAATAAATAGAGAGTGATTTATCAATATTTATTTATTTATCAAATAAACTGACAAAAATAATGTAAAAGTTAAAAAATATATATATATTTAAATTAATGTTTAGTTTTTAGATCAAAAGAAAAAAATAACTTATTTTAATAGAAATAAAATCGAAAATAAACTTTTGAGAAAAAATAAAAATTTAAATTAAAAAAACACACACACAACAAAAAAATCCAACTAGACAAGAAAAAGCCAGTTTAGGGAAAAAAAATCAAATAGATTAAATAGAAATTAGAATAAATAAATTAAATGCTCACCCTGAACACTACTTATACTTTTTTAGTTTATAAATAAATATTCAAGAAGGATGAAGAAAGGAGGTAAATAAACGATGTATGTAAAATATTCGTAATGAAAAAAAGCGCGCACCGAAAAGAATAATGATAATAATAAAAACCAACGTCTGTTTGTCGGTGTGTGCCTACGACCGGGCTGGATTTTTTAAAATATTGCTTTATTTTTAACTTAACTTCACCTTCTTGTTATTATTTTAAATCTATCTTGCTCCTTTTGTCTTTATTTTAATGTAAACATTCACAGCACGATAAACAAATACATATACCCATACCTTTTGTATCTTGTGTCAGGGATGATGCTCCCAGCCCTCTCTGGGTGAACGAGAAGAGTGAGACTCAAACGAAGAGACACATCAGGCATAGAGAGAGTCATTTTATTAAGAGAGTGAAAGCGAGGTGGGGGGACAACACTCACTTGATGAAACGATAGAAGGTCACTCAAGGGAAAGAGAGAGAGAGAGAGAGAGAGAGAGAGAGAGAAATGAAATCTAAACTGAAGTGGAGTGTCACCATCTTTACAACAAACCAATAACATTATACTTTACTTTAAGAATGGACAAAACACGAACGGGTTATTTAAACTTTTTTTTTTTAAACCATTAAAAAATCCGACTTTCTGGTGTTTTAAAAAGAAGAATTAAACACCAATATACACCATTTTTTTTTTCTATAATTTTTTTTAAAGAGATTAATTTCTAATTTTAATTGAAACTTTTTGGAAAGTTATAATTACTTTCAGAGTAATTTTCTTGGTTTTTTTTTTAAACAAATAAAGTAAATTTCTACTTTTAATTTTAATTGAAATTTTTTGGTAAGTTTTACTTTCAGAGAAATTTTCTTTGTTTTTTTTTAAGAAATAAAATTAATCTAATTGAAACTATCGTCAGAGTGTATATAGTTGATTAATTCCAGTTGTGTTTGGTGTAACTAACTGTGTAGCAAACGTGAGGCGAGGGGCGGTCCGCCCGGGCGGCATGTTCCAGAGGGGCGCCACTTTTTGGCAGGGGAAAAATAGAAAAAAATAAAAACGGGCCAGTTAACTTAATTTAAAATTGTTTTTTATAATTTGAATTATACATTTTTTGTTTTGAAAAATATTTGGTTTCCTTTGAGGGCGAATGAATAATTACTATGAAAGTCTAGGACGAAGCAGCCAGCAATCTAAAATTAGATCCTTGATTGTAGTTGCATGAAAATAAATATTTTGAGGGCTTTTTGGAATTATAAAGGTTAACTTATGTGTTGGAATTATTTCAGCGACAAGAAGAGGGGAGAGGGTAAGAAAAGTCAGAGAGTCTTGCAACGAATGGGGACGTTGCTTACAAGCAATCTTTTCTTGTAACGGTAACCTTTGCTGAAATATAACAATGGCGAAGCACGAAGCACGTGGCATTCAGTCTGATAGACTTCAAAGAACTAACCGTATCCAACGCATGCGCCTGGAAGGATAAAGCTTTGCCTCTCTCTCACTCAACCCAACCAGCCTGTTCATGCTAATTAGGAAAAGACACGGCTTCGCCTATCGGCCAATAGAAGCTCGTTGCCGCTCACGACAACAGTTTTCTTCCTCCCCCTCCGACCCACTTCCGGTAAGCCGAATCAATGTACAATTTCCACAATATATGAGCAGAACAACAAAACCTACAATGAAGTATAAAAATAAATAATTCAATTCAGAAAAACATTAAACATATCTAGCAGTATATTGAAGATTATCTGCATATTTTCTTTACGTTACATGAACTAAAAAGATAATTTCCTTTTAAAAATATTTATGCTAACTTTGCATTTGGAATTTTAATAACTATTGTAGAGTGAAAAGTTATTTGGCAGTATTAACAAAATTCATGCCTGGTAATTGGTTTCAATAATCCAGATTTCGTTTTGGTATTAATATATTTAATGGTACATTAGGAAATAATAGCTGTCACAGACATAAACGTCATTATTAGTATGACCATTATTTTAGAAAAAAAATATTTTAATGTTCTTTATTTGTTTCCTTTTACTTTTTTGTTAACGAGGCTTTTGTCATAATTTCCCGAAAATGGCGCGAAAAGCTGATCGAGTGTAATCAATGACTTGGTCTAATTTTGAATGGTTGCCAGTCAACACCGATCGATTGTTGTCGATTAAATCGATAAGTCAGACGAATGTGCAATTTTAGAAAAGAGAAAGGGAAACTGGGAAAGAACTGTCTGAAATATGCATATTTCATTCATCTTTGCTTTAGTATTGATAATACTCTTCTTCAAATAAAAATTAAGACAAAGAAAGTGCAAGTTAATCATAGAAAATTATATTAAGTTTCTTTTGTTTTGTTTTTATTTGCTTTAATATTTTTCTTATACGTTAAACTTCCCCAAAAACATGCAGTCCTAAGGAGAAATATATTTAGATAGAATATTGATAATCTAAATGCCTATTACTGTTTATAATTTAATCATTCAGTATTTCATAAAACCCACTATAACTTGGCATTCAGTTTGTTCCAGTTTAACATTATATTTTTGCATTATTTATAATAAATTTTATCTTCAGTGTACCGTTTATAACATACGATGTATGTTCTATTTATAACATCCGTTGTCACTAAATAAAACAACGGAAATCTAGAACAAATTAATTCCGACTTACATTGGATTGTTAGGCGTATTTATTCAAAGCTTTTTGTGTTAAGATCAAATGTTGATATTAAATTGCAGTAGCTACTGGAAGCTACCGATCGATCAAAACTTCAATAAATAGATAAAACAAATGTTTCTTTATTTTTCCGAGTAAAACAATTTTGGTATCAGTACACAAAAACTCAATCTATCTGTTAATGTTATGAATTGATGTTCGAAGCTCAATTTTGAACTGTAAACTTTTGATGAATCCTTTAAAATGCACTTTTAATAAACCTAAAAAATATAACTACTATAATACGAAGGAAAGAGTGGTATATCTAGAATTTGATTTCTCAACATAAATAGAAAACATGTATATACTTGATTAATTATTTTATCTGTTTGTTTTGTCAAATTAGGAAAACTGATAGAATTATGATTTTGTAATCCGAGTCTTTAATCAAACGACGGAATACTTTTTTGAAGAGCAATATTCACCATTCTGTACTTCTTTGTATTCAACAGAAAGTAAAAAATATAACCAGGGAAGTCCATTTGGGACAGTGGATAGGCAGTCAGACTTCGGAATTGTATTCTTTCCAGTTGATTATTTCTTTATTCAATAAATTTAATACAAGATTTTTTGCTATGTTTCAGTGACTATTTCATCCGTCTTATGTATTGCTTTTTCGATAGCATTTACTTTGTCCCTTTGTAATTCGGGTTCTTTTGTTTTTAATATAACGTTCTATTTAAAAAAGTTCCTCATTGTTCCGTAATATTTGTGCTGTTTTCTTTCTCATTTCCATTGTTCCATGTTTTTGCCTTACTGTTTTGATTTCATCCAATATTATGTTTTTTATTGATTCTATATCTATTTTTTATTTAGCTTATTTACTCAGATTCGTTTGTTCATGGTGCATTTTTCTCTTTGCCCCATAGTTCCATTTACGTTTAGGTTTTGATACTGAGAGAGAGAGGGAGAGAGAGAGAGAGGGAGAGAGAGAGGGAGAGGGAGGGAGGGACAAAGAAAGAAAGAAAAAAAGAAAGAGAGAGAGAAAAGGAAAGAGAAAGAAAACAAGGAGAGAGACATAGATAGAGAGATAGATAGATAGATATATAGATACAGAGAGATTGATCATTTGTTGCTATCGTCCAAGAAGAAGGAATATATATAAAATAATTACATTTGTTTTTCCATTGCTCACTATGACTGTTATTCTATTAATACACGTGTAGCGAAATAATTAGTTAACATAGTAACCATGCTAATGCAATTTTTGTAAATACATAAGAAACTCAAGACAATTGATATTTTCCAACTAAATAAAAGTCCAAAACAAACAAACAAACAAAATACTGTAAAATCAAGCCGAGAAAAATGTACGAAAACACGAATAAAAACCTTTTACTATGTAAAGCATCTTTATTATATTAACAATATTTGACATTAAATGTTCATGTGAATTATTGAATTTATTAACATATGGACATTGCAAAAATGTGTTTTTCTAATAGAAATTTGGTAAGCCTTTTCCATTAGTATATAGCGAGAAAACACTATCTAAAGTTATTCTTAAAGAGTAGCAAACTGTTAGCAAGGTTATCGATAGTTTGACAGCACCAATATATCGGTACACTAAACCTGTCATCCTATTCTTTAAATAAAACAATCTTGGATTTGGTCCGTGAACTTGCCACGAGATGGAGAAAATTATCTGTACATTTTATAATTGAGGCTGATAACTCACAATCTACTTTGATCTTTCTAATCCCAATTAAGTTTATCCGACGTAAATGATACTTAAAAACCTTTTCAGCTCAAAATGAAAGTTATATCGTCTTATCTAAAAGTACGAAAACTTGTGAGTTTCCTTGATCGTAAACTAAATAATAAAATTTCGGATAAGACGTTATATTTTTGAACTTTCATTTTATGAACTAAATGTTTTCGCATGAAATCTTTAGAAACATAGTTTGCTTGATTCCTGTTTAATCATTGCGAGGTTTAGTGGAATAACAAAACTGCAAAATACGAAAAATATGGCATTGCCTAATTGATAAACATAAATAAATAATATTTAAAAAAAAATATACCAAATCAAAAACCATTTTCCTTTTTATAGGCACTAAGCGGACAAATGAGAATAACAAAAACCTAATGAAAAATTATATCATGCATAAATAAAATTCTAGCAAAAATATACAGGCAATAAAAAAAAATTTCCAAAGTTTAATATGTATTTTTAAAAACTCTTCCAGATAAGTAAACTAGACTATGACTTTCGTTTTATAACTTATTTAGTCGTCCATAATTTGTAAAAATATCAGTCACATATCTAAAAAGATAGAATAATATTTTAAAAGATGAGTAAGATAGGTAATTAGTAAGATTGTAAAAAACAAGAAACAGTTAAATTTCGACCAAAGCTCGGTAAAATAATTGAATTGATTATACATTGAAAGTCAAGGAGCATTGGTAGTGTAACAGAGGCTGAACACTATTCCAAACCGTGGTAATTTAGAAGGAATTGGATAAATGCAGTGTTAAGACGCAGAGTTTATACCCCCAGGCACATATGCATCAAAGTCTAAATTTTGATCTACGAAACACTTTATTCTGTGACTAGGGAAATAATTGGATTTAAACTATTCCCATAGGTATATAACGAAGAATGGGTTTTGCAGAACAACGCGGTTTATAAATATTCGTGCTGAATTCAACCACACTTTACAAATGTTTGTCATACTGTAGTGCTTGAATTCGTCTATGTTTACATTCCTGTCTTCTGGAAATAGCCAATTCTAAGCATGGTCAGATTTAAACCAACACTTCTAAATAAAGATGTAACGGAATTCATAATAAGATTGATACTTTCTGAAGACGCGATAAAGAGTTTCAGCCAGGAAAAATTGAAGGAGTTGTATCGAATAAATGTGTATATATATATTATGAACCATTATGTGTATAATTTGTCAAGCCTTGAAAATGATTGAATCGTGGCAGTAATTCACTGTAATTGAAGGATTGGCTACATTCTGATTTGTATTTTTTGTTTCATGCTGAAGTTTTAAAAATATTAAAAAAGAGAAACTGCTTCTCATAGATACATTCCATTTTATTTTACAATTTTTACAAGTTACCTAATGAAATAAGTTTTAAATCTAAAATCTACTTGCATTCAATTGTACAAAATAATTGAGTTTTTAATTAACAGAAAGAACAACGAAAATATCTTTAATTCAGAGTAAAAATCAAGTTCAAAATATAGGTTCATGTTAGACAATTATTGTGGACAGTTCTGTAGACAGTTTTGTTTTTCAAAGCGATTACAGATAGTGAAATGTAAGAAACCACCACAGTAGAAGCGATTGGGTTTTTACACAAACTATTTACGAGGTTTTACGCACCAGATTTATTTTTTCGGATAACGGTACCAATTTTACTTCTACAATTCTGTAAATAGTTTGGGCTAGATCACATAACAATTGCTCATTGAAGCGATAGCAAGGTATGGCATGTCGTAGAGACTCTTATGAGTGTTTTCTATAGACATGAAAAGGGTGGTCTCCCTTGAACCTTCCGAAACAGACTGGCGTTACCTGCTTTACCCGCCATTTAAGAGATAGGAGGCAGCCATATTGATTAGTTTGAATTTACTATGTAGCAGCAGACACACCTGTGTTGAGCTCTGGACTCCTCCTCCAATTAAATAGTCTCAAAAGTTTCAACGGTAGGTACACGTCTGAACTATTATACGACTTTCTACAAGTTTATTGGCTTACACCAAAGATTATACCTTTAGCTATGACTAAAAGAAAATCATATTTGCACGAAAAACATTATCAATATTTGACAAAATGTTACTCCCCACTCCCTTAAAAATGATGAAAACATACACACACACACAAAAATGGAAACAAAAGAGTTTTTACCGAATATATAAGACCTGTAAAAGCTATTGGGAAATTTAAACCATCGACAAAAGAATTGATATGTTTGTATTCTTGGTAAATTTCGACACAAAAGGCGAAGAAAAAAAATAAGCACATAAACAAACATTATAACACTACTCAAAGAGGTTTTCAGGGTATTGAACCTATAGGTTTCTTCGAATCAATAAATATGCTCATTCTTTAGAAAGATCATCAGAAAAGCAAGTGGAAAAGAAAAAAAATAAAGAATCGGAATTAACCGGAAATGGAAAAAGGCAGATTGTTATATTTTATCATCCATGAACACTAGTGAGTGTGTTCCAATCACAATAAATACTAGATAATTTGAAAGGGGAGTGAATTTAGGTTGTGTAAGTAGTTCGTAGTTTACCGCCATTCCTTTCTTCACAGTTGAGTATTTTCTTCCAACTGAGTTTAGGTTATTCATATTCTATTAACATTCTCACGTTACAACTGTTCATACACATGGCACTTTAAATTCTAGTGAATAATTATCTGTAACTATTCAATACAAGATTTAATACAAGTAAATAAGTATTTCAACTTGGCTTGATCGATTCAAAATTTAAAATTGAAATATATAGTTCTTGATATGGATCAAGTTGATGCCACAGTGTCAACAACCATTTAGTAATTTTTTTTACAGTTTTACATTTGTGCTTTTATGTTTTGGTGATTGATTATTCTTTATTCAAATCCTAGGGAGTGTCAAGATAGTAGATATATTTACTTTGTCGAGCACTACCCTAAGTTAGGCACACAGCAATTTTTATGTGCTTATTGTATCCCTGGGCATTTGTAATCAGTGTTTCCCTTCACTTAGATGAGTTACTCTCTCGAGTCAACGGAAAATCTGTCCGTGACAACTAAAACCGAATGCAATGGGTTTGACTGGGATTTGAACTCGTGGCCAAGCTCTTTCCACTGCTCCAACCTCGATGTGTCAAGATAGTAGAACTGAGAATAGTTTTGCTTTGGACAACTATCATTAAATTTCTATTTTCTGCAAGTCTTTCTAAACATAGTTGGCAGTAGCACTTCAAAATCGTAATACACGAGCTAGAATACAAGTCGTTCCTATAACATTTACATTTAGACTAATACCCTTAATAAAGGTATAAATGACCACATCCCCTCCATCTACATAAAATGGTGCATATTGTGCTATTCAAATAACTATGTGTGGACAAAAATAACGTTTAACAAAAACGATAGTTATTGGCATTAAATATCTTTAAAATGTTGATATGGCATAAAAACACAAACGAACAAAGAAACCTTCAGCATCAAAGCTTTCATTCGGTCACTGTGAAAATTTACCATTTAGATGAATTATTTAACTTCTTTACGCACACGATGATTTTAAACCCGTTCATGGTATACAAAATATAATTAAATTTTAATTAAAATTTAAATATAAGTATGATGAATTCAGCTTAGCTTATCAATAAGCATCTTTTTGGGTATTAGTAAAAGGATATAAATTATTCTTACTTGTCTATTTCTGACTAGTTAAATGTGTTTAATGCATCACATTAAGAAATATAAACACCTTAAATGTAATTTCAAATCTAATTAGTCTACATTTCCAACTCTTTCATTGAAGCAATCTCTGAATTGTGTCTCTGTCAGTAACCAACATAACTCAAAACACATAAATAGTAGATTTTTAAAAAATCGATAAAAAAACTATAACTTTTCTGTCATAAAGATAAAAATCAATTACGAACTTCAAAACTTTTAGAATTTTTTTTATAGTTGGCTCGGTGAGTGTAATAATATAAACTAAATTTGTAGGCGGTGCTTTTGATTCCATATTTCAAATATTAAGCGAACATTCTTGCCTAGCGCTAAAAGCGTTAAAAATAGCATTTTAGATTTCAAAGAATTATTGAAAGTTCAATTCTTTTATAATTTCAGTTCTATCTTAAACATTAATCAACCCATCTAAAAACCGTACCTTTTTTATTCAGCTTCATGGCACCACTATGGATTATACCATAAAATATCTAGCGTATTAAAGTGACTTATTTCTTCATATTGATTTACAAACATGAGCCACACTCAGATTAAATACACCCACGTATTCTAACACATTATTTTCACTTTTACTCAACTTGATGATTGAAATTAAATTTATAATGAAAAATAATAATAAATCAAAATGAACAAGTAACAAATCAAGCTATTTCCAGCGATTATGATTCCAATTGCTCTCCATGTTGCCTAGTATCTCAAATAGAAGCAATATACAAAGATGAATTGTTATGTCTGCATTTAGAAATAATTTCTTTCTGACAATCTTTTTATTGCATTCAATGACAAAATATTTCTATAAAGGTAGTACTCTGAATTTTAAACAACTGTATTCAATCGGCTGTTTTCAGCATTTGGTTATATAATTTATTATAACAATTGAAAATAATATTGAGATTGAAAAAATATTAACAACATTATACATCGAGCACCAATTACAATACGATTGCTTATGTTTTCGATAACTTTTTCGAAGTGCTGCCAAATTTAGTGAATATATGGTACCATAGAGAGTATCATATAGGGATTTAGAAGCGGGTTGACTCGACGAAAATAAGATTTTTTAATACAACAGAAAAACATATTGAAAAAATATTTTTAGATCTAAGCTTATGTCAGAAAAGATAGTATATAACACCTTAAATCGTTTCTTGTTATCATTTCCAGTCGGTATTAAGTAGTGAATCCAATATATCTTTTATATATTCATATCTATTATTAACCTATACACACAGACAAATATACACACAAATATATTTTTTATATTTATACATATATTTATAAACTCGTCATTATCACTACCTACTAGACAGATCTAACCATATATATATATGTGTGTGAGTATGTATGTGTGTGTGTGCGAGAGAGAGAGAGAGAGAGAGAGAGAGAGAGAGAGAGAGAGAGATTGTGTGTGTGTGTG
>JAYKTE010529360.1:0-18597 GCA_036873565.1 Xipholeptos notoides | reverse complement strand
TATATATATATAACATTAAAAATGTTTTATTTCTTTGGTATGAATTTATCTTTCAACAAATTGTTAATTGTATTACATTTTATTTTATATCTTTTGCTCAATAATCAATAATTTCTTGGAAATATTATTTATTAAAAACATGATTTTAACTAAACAATGAATTTAGTCAACAAAACAGAATTTTAGGATGTAACGTGAATTCATAAGTAGTCCTTTTCAAATGTACTTTTTTCCCCTCTTTCTCTCTTTTTTTCTCTCTCATTTATAAATTCTATCATTCCTATAGACTCATTTATAAAAATATCTTAGAGAGTTTGCTACATTTTGGTGGTGGGACAATTCAGCAGCAAATTAGCACTTCATCATTATAGTCAAAGTTTTGTTTACATTTTAAAAATTAATTCAGTAAACTAAATGTTCAAAGTAAAAAAAAAGAACTTCTTAAATATTAGATTTTCTAAAAATATTTGAATTAATTTTGTATTGATATTTTTTTTTTAAAGTGTTTTTTTATGAAATATTTAAAGATTTAATGTAACAAATTTTATCTTTTCTAAGCTTTAAACTTTTTAAAATGTTTTTTTAAACATGAAAAATATTTATGAATTAATATAAAGAATGAATACAAAAAGAATGGAATTTATTTTTCAGTCAATTAGCCGAATCATTGATGCTGAATCATTGATGCCAAAATATCCAATTCCCTAGAATACAAAAATGAGATAATTTTGAAAAACCAAAAAACATTTAAAAAATTGGCTGATGCTATGCCTTTTCATTTTATATAATAAACCCACATTGATGCTTGGGATACTATCTTTGTTTTATTTGCATTTCACTCTTTCAATCGTCTTTGAAATAATTAAAGAATATAAAAACATAAACTAGCAATTTTTACCTTCAAAATCATCATACTTTCATGGGGTTGGAATTAATTCCTATTTTCTCTCCAATATAAGAAGATTTCTAGCAGCAATGAAAATATGATTTTAAAATTAGTCACAAAAGCCAACAAACTAGTCATCACTAGAGCTGTGGCAATGTGCTTTTATAAAAGAATATTCTTGTCCTTACCTGACTATTTTGAAATTTGACCATTTCAATTAATTCTATAGTTATTAGTAGGGCTGGTTGTGGAAGTATGCTTTTATTAAAGAATATTCTTGTCATAGTCCTAATAACTAGGGCTATGACAAGAATATTCTTCAATAAAAGCATATTGTCACAGCCATAGTCATTACTATTTCTTCTTTATGTTTTCTATAACTTTTTGAGAATTTCATAAAGGGTTTAGCTTAAAAATGTGATTTCAAATACAATGAAATCAAACCTGTAGCACTATTTTTCTAAAAGTTTTACCACAACAGTTAGCAGAAGAACATTTATTGTCAAATATAACACAGAATTATGCCTCGTATTGAATACTTTTGTGACTAAACAAGCTTCCTAAATAAATCAAAGAGCATTGATTTTTTTCAACAATATCTATGCCTTGACTAGTAAGCATCAGAATACAAATGTAAGTTGGGCTGAAGCAAAATCATAAAAACTTACAAAATAAATAATCTCTCTTTGCTTGAAGACTAACTTTCAATCTAGTGGTTTTGTTGTTTGCATTGAAAATACATCGGCTTTTAAGATTTCTTGTTGGAGAAAAAGAGCAAAATTACCCTCTGGGAAGAAAAAGAGATTAACAGGACAATGATTAATGTCCATCTATTACGCAGATGACCACAGTAGTGAATTGGCTTGACCTAATCTATTACTAAGACTTTCTCTTTATCTGTCTACCTTTTTGGATATACAATTACATACACATACACACACACACACACACACACATATATATATTCATATATATATTTTTTTATTATTCTTTTTGCATATTACTTTGTCTCACTCAGCCAGAGAACTAAAATCTAATATCTATTAAAGAACTATATGTGGATTATTGTATATATATATATATATATATATATGCTTATATGTATACATTTATTTATATTATTGATATCTATCTATATCCATATATGCATTAAAACACACATACAAATTGTCAAACGTAAATGTGTGTGAATGTCTGTGGTAGTATAAGTACTTGTATATCTGAATCTGTATGCATTTATCCAAACAGATATGCAGCTATGATAAGTGTAAATGAATGTGTGTGTGTGTGTGTGTGTGTGTGTGTGTAAGCTGATGATTACAGTATGACTTTTTAAGGTATGTATATACTTTTTTCTTTTAGTAGACTTTAAGGTGTGACTGAAAATAATGAATTTCGTATATTTGTTCAAATTACAAAGCACCTAATAAATTTTTATCCAGAATAAAATAAGCAAAAAGACATACATTTATAAGAACTTTGACTGTTTTGAAAAGAAAGCATTTTTCTACACCCTCAGTAGATAGAATTATAAATATCTCCTAGATTTACCCACTCTGTTAAACTGCTACTGCGTCCAGAATGAAATCTAACTTGATGTTATTAGTATTAAGCTTTATTTTGACATTTAACACCTTTATTTTTAATTTAAAAAACACACAAGCCTCTGAGATTTGATAATTATCATTATAGAAGTTATTCAGACTTCTATTCTCATCTTCATGGTTATATTTACAATGGATAATGTTGGTTTGAGTTTATGAGATGAATTTTGGTTATGATCATTATTCAAGTTATTTGGATTTCTAGTGCTGAGTTCAACATGGAAGTTCCTAAGTTTGAGTTATAACAGAGGGAGATTAAAGGGCACTTAAGATAAAATGCTGTGGAGATAAAACCCAAGATGAGAATAAAAGTCCAAATCACTTGGGTAAAGAAAAACAGATATTTCTTAAAGTTTCTTTTTCTAAAGTATATTTCTAGAAAATTTGCTTTTTTTTCTACAAATAAAAATCTGGCAATAATAGCTATTAGTGTGAATTTATATTTTTGTATGTGTTCTTCTATGGGAGTTATTTCAGAATAGATAATTACTTTAGATATAACAATTGAACATGATTTATAGCTATCTTACAATCTTTAACTTATTTATTATTTCAAGGAAGCAAACTTTGGAGTTTAAAAACAATATTTATCTTTTGTTCATTGAACATTATTATATCTAATAAATGTTTCTTGTTGTGATTCACCCCATAACATACATTTAAAGAAAACTTATGATTTCGAGATTCAATATGGAACAAAGAAGCTATTTTGTTATTAAATTGCCAACAAATTTCAAATCAAACTAAGAATGATAATCAAATCCTACAGTAAAGTTCATATATTTACTCTCCTTCTAAAACAACCATTGTAATAACGTTGTTATAGTGTTTAAAGTTGATGAATAAGTAGTTGCTTGGAAGTGTTTTGGAATTTTTGAGATGGAGATTGAGAAATTATGTTTTTTTTTAATATTCTTACCTTTCTCATTATTTTTGTTATTTGCAAAACGTTTTAGTCAATATAAACTTTGATCTTCCTCAGGTGCAACTTGTTAGATATGGAAATCTCTGATGGGAATCTGCTGTATTTAACATTGTAAAATTGTTATTACCTGAATGCAGTGGTCTTGTCCTTCACATTCTCTTGACCCCAACTCAACCTGTCTGTCTGTATTTGATAGTGATGTAGAAGAAACAAATGAACAAATGTCTTTATTTTTCTAAAACCATTTTTTCATGTTTTTATTCATTTTTATAATATGAAAAAAAAATTTATAAAAATGAGAGAGAGCTTATGGTTTCAAACAGCACCGAAAAGTAATTATCTTTCTTTACCATAAGGTAACCTCTCTCCAGCTATTCTTTTTTTTTTCTCTTGTGTGTATGACTTGTTGGAGGTTGAGTCAGATCATCTATTGAACACACACAAATTCAATGAAATCTCATGGGAATTTCAAATTCACAAGTGGTCCCCAGTCACATGTATATTTAAGAGAGTCACTATTTAATCCATAGCTGGAGGAAAATGGGGATTCACACCCTTTCCAAGGGTTTTAGTCTACATATGAACTTAATGGAGAAACAAGGATTCAAACATGTGTACTGTGATTTCAGAGTCCAATCACCTAACTAATGTCCCAAATAGCTTCCCCCTCTGTTTTTCTTTTCTCTCTTTTTTATATATCACTCTAATCTGATTGTCATAATGATTATTGAAATACCTCCCATGAAAGAATTAAAATCTATTTTCCAAGAATTTTACCTCACAAATTATCTACATTCTTTCAATAATTATTTCAAAACAAATACCTTTGGACAAATTTTAATTTTATAATCTAAAACATAGAAACTAATAGAAAACTAAATATCTGCTAATAACGTTCACCCATTAATATTTTACAATCTACCTATGAATACTAGTTAAAATACTTGTGATAATGCTACTACTATAAAATGATGATCAAAGACAACTACCAGATTAAAATGAAGCAAACAAGTTAGGAACATACAAAAAACATAAGCCAACCAGAAGGTTACTTGTCTAAAACGTGATGCGATATACAACAACTATGGATGGCAGTGATTGCTGGGGATGTGGATACAAGACTCAAAATTCCTATCCGAGGTCACGATTAACCACCTGATGAAGGCCAGAGGGACAGTTGGCCAAAACGTTGTGTAATAACACCTAATCCAAGATGAGGACAACAGTTGGCTAATAAAGATTACTCAAAAAACTATGTTGGGACAAAAAATGAACATTACTCAGAAATGATTATTCTCGACCTCAAATAACCTAAAAAGGTTGATATGCCATAAAACACAAACAAACAAACAATCAAAATTGGATTCTTTACTCTGTGAACTGATATCTATAATTTTGATTCTTTCTTTTTTTGTCTCTCTTTTTTCCATTTTTAAAGGGAATCAATTCTTATTTGCAATCAAATGTTTTTTGTTACCCTATAAAAACAGCTCTAAACAGATCCATGTGTGTGTGTGTGTGTGTGTTTGTGTGTGTGTGTATGGATCTAGAGAGAAAAAGATTGATTGAGAGAAACAGTGAATGGAAGAGAATTGAAGTAAAGAATACATGAGTGGTTGTGTACAAATATCAGATATGTTTTGTTCAGTTATTACCTTTTGAAACTTTAACTTGACAATTCAGGGCCAATGTGTTTGTGTGGGGATTGTATGTGTGTGTATGTGGGCTTGTGTCCATATGTGTTTGTGTGCCTGCATGAGCTGGACTTGGGTAGGGGTATATGTCAGGAAATCGCCATCTATTTATCGGTAGAATGGCTTCCTTTTAAGTTTGCCAAAAGATAATCAAATTGAAAGAGTGACACTCAGAGTGACTTTCCCCAAAAAGCAAAGGCGGGAAAAATAACCATTTACTGAGAATGTGAAAGTGAAAGAAGTTTGATTGCCGTCAAAATCATATCGGGTTGGCGGGAGTGTGCAGACGAGATGCTGATCTTTTCATAACTCGGCTGTTGGCGGTGATATCTAAATATATTCCATTATGGAGATTTGATGTGTAGTCAAAGTAGATTGGACAGGCTGACGTATAGATATCCCTTGGCAATACAAACATCATACAAATAACATATATACACACATATGTGTGTGGACTTATATCTATGTAGGTAATGTTTTTGTTGATTTAATGCATATATCTATATATGAATACTTAAAGGCATTTTTTGTGTACAATGACAATGTCGCATAGAAACTCATTTTTGTCTTTCTTTATAACTGCCTGTTTTACTTTCTATTTATTTATCACTGCATCAGTTGCTGTCGAATTGTTTCTTACTGATATATCTACTCTTTGATCAATCAATCATTCAGGTTCTTACTCTTTTTAGCTACCTCCTGTCACTTTAGAATACTCTGGATGTGATTTATATACAAATCTATATCCTTTATCTACATAAGTGTTGGTAGAATTGTACTTCATAGATTTAGTAGTGGTTTCTATTTGTCTTTATGGACTAATAAATTTGTTGATTTTTACTGTAGACTCCAGAATTTTTTTACAATTTGTTTTTTACAAATTATTTTCCGAATTTGTGAAATGAGCCTCAGAATTGCTATTATTTAGACTTTTATTCTCACTTTCTTTGAGATATGACAATTTGATGAATATACCTCTTAGTCTTTTTTAGATATCTGATATCACTTGTTGAACCCTGTAACCTACATGTTAAGCTTTTTGACAAAAATTGCTTATGAGTCCCAGGTTCAAATTTTGGTTGTTAGTATTTTTTAACACAAACATTTTGAGTTTCAATGTTTTTTTCTTCAACGTTACGTTAGTAGTAACTTCACCTTCAAATTTTATTCTTTCTACTGTTACTGAACAAGCAAATTTTTTGGTCCTCATCATCTTTGGTTTTCCAATTTTGGACCAAGTATGGTGGTTTATGATAGAAAAATCTGAACCACTGTCAAGCTGAAGTCTAACATTCTTGTCCATAATTTTTAAAGTAATGTACTTCCGTACATTTTCATCCTCTGCTTGAGTCCTTGTTGCTTTTACATAGTTCCTGCTGGGTCCTTTTGGTATGCAATATGAGGCTTTGTGTCCGTTGCGTCTGCATAGATCATATTTCCAGGATTGGTATGGACAGTTATTTTACCAGGTAATGGGACACATCTGAATTCCTTTGTGATTTTTCAGAAGGGTTATTTTGGGGACTAGCTTGACTATTGGGAGAGTAAGGTTTTTTGCTTCTTTAAGCTTTTTGATGTGTGCTGTACCTGCCTCCATATTTTTGGAGTTTTTTTTCTCCAAGATAATACTTTGACATTCTTCGTCAGGACACTAGTGGACTGTTTCTAAAGCTGACCAGATCGTGGTTTGAGAAAAGTCATTCTGATCTGACTTTACTGACTATTACTTTAGTTAGTATTTCTAATTTCTTTGCTTGTGTCAGTATCTCGAGTATTTTTTTGTTTAGTTTCCTTCATTCCTCTTCTTATTCTCTTCTTTCTTTTTCTCTTTTTCTTTTTTCTTCCTCGACAAATTTCATAAGCTGTAGTTGTTTTTCATCATTTTCCCTCTGTCTTTCCATCAGCTGGAGTTGTCTTTTGTCATTTTCCTTTTGTCTTTCCATATTCTGCATCGCCATTTCCACAAGTTGTCTTGAAAGTTGTTCCATTTTTACAAAATAGAACAAGACAAATCTGGGTTTCTAAAATATGAAGTTCAAAAGAGTGTACTTTTAGGTAAATAGAAAAACCACGCCTTTGCAAAATTAGTATTTACAAATTTTCCACGAGAGGAGGGAAGAAAAAAATCACGTTCTTGTGGTTTTAAAATGATGTTCAATTCTCCACTGAGAATAAAAAAGATTATGAGAGTTTATTTTACCTCAGGCAAGAAAGAAAAATACTAAGAATTTTTACTCCTGAGGAATTTGGAATAAAACGAAATAAGAATCCTTTTTTATGGACTTGAAAGACTTTTGTTTTCTTGTTTTTACTGAGAAATAAAATCATCCAGAATATAGACAGATAATTTTTTGGGTCCCAGTAATTATATACTACGAACAATAAAAAAAAGGCTTTCTTGGCCTTTCAAACTAAGGGAAGAACAAATAAAAGGATATTTGCATAAATGAAAAAAGTTTTACTAGCCCTTAAAAATGCTAATTTCTTTTATTTTTTTTTTCAGTTTAGAATAAAAAAATGTTCAATTTAAAAGCAGTCACAAAAAAGCAAATCAAAAAAATATTTAGGGCAATAAAAATGTCTTATTTCAAATTTGAAAAATTTGCATTACTTGCCAAATTTTGAAATGAATTACTCGAATTCTTTAGCACTTGGTTTGTTGAAAAGAAGTTAGTCATTTATCCAAAAATATTTTCTTGTGGCTTTTTTTTCGAAACCTGTCTTCGCCAATGTTGTGTTCCTGGTTAAAGGGTCACAATATAAAAGTAGAGAGTCCTGGTAATCAATACAAGTGGTTAAACAGCATATGTATTCCCTGCTCAATGGCAGAAATGTCTGGTTTACATAGAGCTCAGACGAGTCCATTATATCAATGGATATAGGGATGTTAGCTATCCCAGAACACATTTCAACTTAAAAAACTTTTTAAAATTGGTGATATCACTTTTTGAATAACTATATATATAAATATATGTACATATATACGTGTGTGTGATGTACACACACATACACACATATATATACAAATATATGATATACATATATGATCACATAAAAATATGCATTTATCTTTATGTATTTATATATACATATATGAATTTGTTGTCTTTACTATATATTTTTATATTTATCTTTTCTATGTATATATATATGCATATATTGTCTTTCAATACACACACACACACACATATATATATATATATTTATATATATGAAAAATGTTTGCATACAGAGAGTAATATATACAACTTGACTATAGACTCAGTATACCGATCAAATCTCAATGCATTATACTTTGTTTCATACTAATGCTCTTGTGATAGGTATGCTTATTTCTCTTAGCCAATTGCTAAATGACTAAGACACACTTTTTAAAATATTCTTTTAAAAATCAAAAAAGTTTATTGGGCCTTGTCTAAATATTAAAGACTGGTATTTTCTAGAACAAAGAAACCAATAACATGGATATAAAGAGGATAGACTAAAAAAAAAAGATTTTCTGAACACCAAATCTAATAAATACAGTTATATATTTACCTTTTGCTCACATTTGTCACTGTTCATATGTGACCCACCTGTGGCAAACTGGGTTGACTGATTTGGGGTCATCTTTTGATTATTTCATGATAACTTTTCTGTCTGCAAGCTGTACTACAAATAATACTTTTTTCTAGGGTGAGTAAAAGAATAATGGATATTGAATGAGAAAACGAAAATCTCTCTCCAGGGTCTCCAAGAATGAGTTTCAGGTAAGGTGTGGTCGGGGTATGAAATAGTAGTTTCGGTATACTTGAACATAGTCTCTATTGAAAAGAATATGTGGCACGTTATTACCATCAAAACACCGCAAAAGAATTGATTCTTATCTTGCCACTGGACACTCATGAAATAACTAACTGACTACTTTCTAGAAAAACAGGTCATAATGCCAGAGGCAGATACAATCTACTTCTAACAATAATGTGTTTTCATTGTGATCAATTCTCAGTAAATTTCAACATTTCTGTTCATAATATTAAGCTATTTACAATAATAATAATAAGCTACTTCTAACAATAATGTGTTTTCATGAAGATTAAAAAAATAAACTACTTCTAGCAATAAAGTGTTCTTATTATGATCACTTAACAATAATTTTCAATATTTCTGTTCATGTGGTATCCATTTTTTAAACTCACACATGATAAAGCATTCTGTATATTTGTTTAACCAATAAATCTTATTTTTGTTACTTGCCTAATGACATTTGGGTTGCAAGCAGATACTGCTAGAGACAATATAGGGAAACTATTCTATTTGCTTCTTCCTATCTTCTTATCAATAGAAATGAGGAAGTTTCAAATTTAATACCTTATAATTCATTTCCAAAATTGTTTCAAGAATTTTCATCATTTATCTCACTCAGTATTATAATGTATATATTATAATGTATATATATATAAGATGTTCAAGGAAAGTTTTGTAAGCATTATTTGTATTAAATGGGTAGAATCAAAATGATTCCTGAAACAAAATGAAAAGCTGAAGCCAAACACTTGTCTACACTATTACATTTATTTGTATACTAATGTCCTTGGGAAATGTATGACTCAATATTTTCTCATTCTCATTTGACGACAGATTAACAATCATAAAAGATCTTGGATTTAACCCTGGGGTATTAACAAAAACATAGATTATCATATTGATCTTTTAATTGTATTTGTATATAAGTTTTTGATCCAAGTTTAACCATTGTTACAATGACTGAACTTATGCATTCATAACCAGAAAGTTTCAACTCTTTATTGCAGATATTGATGGTGTGAGACTCTAAGAAAGCAACCCATGTTATGGACATGCATCAGAAGCAGAAGTGCGTCATTAAATCCCTCCTTGCAGAAAAAATTGAAGTGATCAACATTCACTAGCGCAAGTTCAACATTTATAAAAACAATGCAGCTGATGCTAGCACAGTTAGGGGATGGGTTCATTAATTTCAGAGTGTCAACTGAGATGTAAGAATGTAGGCTGTGAAAATAGCTGAATAGGATATTTTTTCTTGAGTGTAGGGCCATTTTTGTTAGTGATGAAAATGATCCTCGTCAGAAAATTATAAAATGAAACAACTCTTTAAAATTGGAAAAAAAGAATTAACCCAAATTATGAATATCATTTTCAGGCAGGTAAATAGTCCAAGGGAAAATACTGAAGTAGTAGTAATAGTAATCCATAGCAGAGAGTTGTAGTAGTAATAACAGTAGTAATGTTACTACTAATCCAAAGGTTAAATCCATAAAGAGCTGAGTTACTTTCATTTGGTCAAGGAGTAAGGAAAACAACTGGGGATCTAGAAAAATAAGGGTTATTAAATGATATAAATTATGGAAATTCTGGTTTCTGATTGGCTCATTGCCTTCATCTCTAAAATCTTCTAAATCTTGAATAATATAATAGGCGAACAAATAGGGCCTTAAAAGTTATTTTTTGGGGATGATATATATATATATATATATATATATATACAATAAAATAATAGAGCTAATAAATGGTTTAATATCTATAAGAAACAACTTGATTCCATAATTAGGATCTAAGAACACTTGTTATTCCAATGAGTAACTGTGTTTGTTAGTAATAATCAAATATTTTCAATAATTATTGCTATTTTTGTTCACTTGCCTAACTTATTAAAAGCAATATCTATTAGTTAGTCTATTTCTTATGCCTAAAACCAATGAGGTTATATTAAGAACCATGACAAAACAGGTTGTTAAAAAATCTCTTTTAATAAGTTTGGTGAGTGAAGACACACACACACACACAAACACACACACAATTGTATTAGTATTAAGATATATCAAGGAAAACAAATATTTTGATTAATGAAAAGTAAAATATTTCACGCATTTCAGAAAAAATAACTTTCCTTCTGTGAGAGCTAGATTTATACTAAAAACTGCCTTTAAAAATGCATTTTGGCTAGTATATATATAAATAATAGTGTATATATGTGTAAACATCAAATTGCATTTCTTTGAATGTTGAAAGTAACAGAGTTATTTGAATGGATAAGTCTACTTATGTAGTTCATATGACATCTTCTAGAACAGAACTATTCACATCATGCTGAATTCTTTAGTTATAATGGTCACCTCTCTATGCCATATTCTCATCTCCTTCTGATCCAGCACTCATACATATCAGTGAATTCAGTTACAGATTCTATGACAATCCTTTCTGAGAAAATATGCAAGAGATCTATATCATTCAACAAATGTTCTTGAAAGTAGGTGGTTTCATTTTACACTTGACAATACCATCCATGTATTCTGCTCATCTTTTATTGGCAAAGGTGAGTTTTCCTTTTTACAAACACTGAGACTTTTGATACAGACTCAATCATTCATTTTCACCATTTACAAATTTTAAAACCTTGTCCAGATATTTATTGCCTGAATTACAGCTTTTCAAATGTTGAACTCACTAAGGATGTAGGATTAGGTGAACGATGAGCCAGTAGTTGATTTTCTTGAATTTTTTTTTAGCTACTCTTTAAAAGACTTTAAAAGAAACATCTGTCTTAATAACAGGAAATAGGTCTATTTATTATTTATCAATATTCAATAATATTAGTAATGATCATAACATCTTTAGAGGTATAACAATAATGATAATAATAAAAATATAAATTATTATGTTCTTACTTATTTTTGTTTAGTATCAAAAGTGTTGAATAAATTCCTATAATTGGGTCTATGTTACTATTTTTGTAAGATTTATTCAAATATCAATCTGTGATATGTTTCTTTTCTGTAAGTATGATTTTTGTTCACATATCAAATTATAAAGTGAAATATATATCTCATTTTGATGAAATCTAGTAGGATTTGCCATTCTTTAATCTTGGACAAAGTTTAGATTAGAGGGTAAGATAAGAAGGAACATTTTTTAGGGGTTTGTGAATAAGAAATGTTTGGGAATAATTGCTCTAAATTGAAAGAAAATATAAATAAAAAAATACAAATTATTTGTTTTCTATTTTCACAATGCCCCAAGACAATATGAGTATATTCTATCTTTCAGAAATAATTTGACAACAAATAAATGATTCCTAATTAAGTGTGTCAGAGACTGGATTTCTAATAAAAAAAAAAAGAAAACTGAAACATTATCTCTTCAGATTTCTTTGGATGGATATGTAGATGAATATAGAGAGAGAAAGAAAAAGAGGCTTGTTCATAGATATATATTTCAACATACAAGTATTTTTAGTTGATCCTAATAATTGTTTTGTTAATTTTTTTCATTAGAATAGATCTGTAAAACAAAGGAACTTTACAGCCCCTTGAGAAATTGCAGCTCCTCTGCAATTTGGGGTCTGCACGGCCCTGCATATAAATTCAATTTTCAACTGATTATATTATAGTCAACCAATTTTTATGGATTTCATCTCCAGTGTAGATCCAGTATTTAACCAAATAAAAAAAAGTTTGTATCCCCTTTGTAGCTTTTAAGGTTAAGAAAACGTATTCTAACTGCAATTTCATTTTTGATAGGTTTCAGTATTCAATCTAAAATTTGTGTTTATAGTTTTATTATAACTAAACATAAGAAAAATAATGTGGTTTGCTACATTCTATCTTGGTGTTGTATAGCTGTTACAACTTTTTTGGTGACTTAAAACGGTCCCCCTTGAGCACAAGTGTGTTTATAATTTATCATAGCTGTTGGTGTTTCTGATCATCATGTGGGTTTTCATCTGTATCGCAGAATCAGTAGCAAGCCACTGAATAAGCATAGCAGCAAGAAGTCAAGACATTATTTAACACTTCACTATTTTATTAACTTATTGCATTTCAATTAACTAATCTAGCATATTCTAACAAGCTTGTATCGCAGACTGTTTTGCACAATATTTACTCAATGGCTTCTGTGATTGAAAAGAGGCTTAGAAAGGAGAGCTGACAGGTGACTTTTACAATCATCACTATCATTCCCCTCTCTTTGACTAGCGTTATATAACTAACCCAGAGCAGAAGGTCTTCAGTATATAACATTATTTCTTATTAACTTATTTTTGGGATAAGTACTAGTTCAAGAGCTTAGAGTACTCTGATCTCTTCCCATATGAATAAAATTTTAGAGTTTTTATTAATAATGAAATATTGTAGAGGGCCTTCAATTTAGGTATGCAATCATGGGGCAAAGTTTAAAAGTAAATTTAATGAAAAAGAAAGAGAAAGAATCTAAATTTTCTTTGCTATGAATTCCTGATTTGCAGCGCTCCCCCCAAAAATAAACAAAAAAAATAAAGATTCTTCTTTCTTTCTCTTTTTCTTACTTTTTCATGATACATTATTTCCTTCACTCTTATTTTCTTTCATTTTCTCTTCCACCCTAAAACTATTTCTTCAATTTTTAATTTGTCACACTAAAAAATGCAGAATCTTTTTTTGATTTCCTATTTATAACTATTTCTTACATTCTTTGTTTCTTTCATTCTACTATTCTACAGCTAAATTGTTTAGATAAAAAGGAGTTTTAGAGCTTAGTTATTACAGAAACTTTTGGAATTACTTCAATAAATTTGGGGTAGGCCAGGAGTTATATATTAAATTCTGCATCTAAAAATATGTAAAACTATTGTCAGAATTATATTTTTTTCTTTTTAAACTTATGCAACCCATTTTAGCTTTTCATCATAGATACACTTTGATCTTTACATTCTGGCTTTTATTTACAAATAAGAAATTTCAAAGAATGCCATTCTTTGTTCTTTTTACAAGCATTTTTTTATGTTTAATTCTCACAATACCATAGGGAAATGGGCATTATATTTTAAAAAATTCCGTTCTAAATTAAACTAAACATAGTTTTGTCTGAAAATTTATGAATACTTACATGGTAAATAATATATATGCATGAACCTTTTTTTTTTGTGTTTTAAACATTAAGAAAAATTCTTTTGAGACCGTTTTTCGATTTCATATCCAATAGAAAAGATAGATATAAATGGATGCTATTAGAGGAATTTCTCTATTTGTATTCAAGATTAAAGATGGCCTTTGATTCAATTTAATGCCACAATTTCTAGTTATGCAAAAAGAGCTTCAAAATGGTAATTAATATCATTTCTCTTTTTGTGAATTAATTTACATGCAATGCTGAAAGGATATAATTCTCTTAGAAATATTAATATTTTCAAATATCAAAAAGATAAAAATGAATATGAACACACATATTTGATATAGATATATATGAGTCAAAGTTCATATCAATAAATAGAGATATAAGTGTATGTCTGTATTTGTAAATATATAGCAACAATCAAAGAAGAAAATGCAAAGAAAAAAATTATTTAAATTATTAAGATAAGGAAAATAAAGAATTCAAAGTGACATATTATTGTTTAAACAGAGGTTAGAAAAAAAAAAGATGAACTTAACTATGAAGACATAAAAAAATAGGAAAGTATTCTAAATAAGAAATATAAAAACTAAACAAGTGCTGCAATATAATTTCTGAATAAAAGCACAGTTTTTCTTAAAAGGAAAAAAGAAAGAGATAGCAAAAGAATGTATAAGAAAAAAATATAAATTGAATGGTGGAAATGTAGTTAATAGAAAAAGTTTGAAGAGAGAAAGAAAAGGAAGAAACAAGGAGGGCAAAAAGGAAAAATTTATAATCAGTTGAAGAAAGAAAACATGAGTAAAGAAAATTTTATAATGTAGTTCTTCACTTTAGGTGCTAATAGCCCAAAAGGTGTTAGATTGAATTATTTAGAGTGCAAAGACATATCTAGAATAGAAACTTGTTTTGTTTTTCAAAGATTTTCCGTCTGTTTTTTCTATTAAATCCAAGTTTTGAACAATCTTGATGCTTTGTATAATTATTATGTGGTCTATTGTCCTTATCTTTGTATTTGCTAAATTTAGAACATTTTAGTCAATTTATCCTTTGGGATTTTTCAGGTTTTCTGACAATGGTCTGAATCAAAAAGTACGAACTGGCTGAAATGTAATAAGTTTAACAAATACAATTTAGCAAATAAATATTTTCATCAATGACTTTTTATAGTATAACTTAATATTAAATCCAATCATTTTATTGCCTTACATCCTATAAGGATCATAATTGTAGTAAACCAAGTGCACATTAAAATAATTCATGGGTTTTAAAAAATATTCTAAACACAAATAATGTATTTAGTTTTAACAAACAACTGTTAAAACTAGTGCAATTGTCACAAACTCTTAAACATGAACAACATTTTTCAATAGGCAAAATTGTTTATCAAAGAATGGTTTGAGAAGTTCACTTGGGACAGTGAGGGGCAGAAATAGAGGGAGGGAGAAAAGAAAAGAAATAAGAGAAATGAAGCTAACTGAGAAAGAAAGAAACAGGTAAATTAAGTTAAAATGAGAGAGAAAGAAAAGAAAAAGAAATGAAACTAGAGACAAAACATAGAGAGAAAGCAAAAAATTGAGTAAGTGCAAAGGTGAGAGAAAAAGAAAGAGAAAATCAAGCTAGTGGCACACTGAGAATGAAAGAAAGAAAAAGTGAGTGAATGTAAAAATGAGAGAGAGAGGGAGAGAGAGAGAGACAGAGAGAGAGAGATGAGACTAGAGACAAGCATAGTGAGAAAGCAAAAAATTGAGTTAGTGCAAAGGGGGGAGAAAGAGAGTAAAAAAAGAGAAATCAGGCTAGTGGCACACTGAGAATGAAAGAAAGAAAAAATGAGTAAATGTAAAAATGAGGGAGTGAGAGGGGAGAGAGAGAGAGAGAAAAAAAGAAAGTGAAATGAAGCTAGTGGCACACACACTAAGAAAGAAAGAAAAAGGTGAGCAAGTATAAATATGTGAGAGTAGGGAGTAAAGAGGTGGACAGAAAATATGAAACAGAGAAAGAAATTAAGCAAGAGGTAAACTGTGAAAAACAAAGAAACCAGAAATAGAAATAAATAGAAAAAAAAACAGAACAAAGCAAAGATAAAAAAAGGGAAAAAATGAAAGATATATAGAGAAAACATGAAAGAGACAGATAGAAAAACATCAAAACAGAGATAGAGACAGACTGCCTGGCAAAAACTTACCAAAAGAACATAAAAGAGAAAGAATGAGATTAGATAGTATAGTTTATACATAAAAATGGCTAAAGAAGAAAAACAAAAGAAAAATATAAAGATCAAACAATAGAATAAAATGAACTCCCCCCCCCAAAAAAAAAATATATCTATGAAAATTCACGATGATAATTAAATCCAATAGAAATGAAATTTCTCATAACATAGCAAAGATAAATTAATCTTGTGAGAATATCAAAAATGAAAATAAAAATTCCAGCCGCCACAAACAATAGAAAACTACAAAAAAACAAACAAAACACAGTTTTCATCAGATTAAAGAAATTACAGTCACAAGAATATTTAAGTTGCAGGGCTCAAAGAATTGCCCTTTCTATGAGATGAAAATGCTAAAGTAACATTACTCCAACTGCAAAATAAACCTTATGAATGTATCATGTTTTACATAAGACTTAAAATAAAAATGAGCATTTCCTCAAGAGAATAATTAGTTGGGAAAATGGTTTTGCTTATCTTTGATGTAAGATATTCTTATTAATATGAATGATAATCTTTAGAAATTGAGGTTTAAAAAATGAGCTACATATCTTAATAGGCTGTAAGCCTAAAATTCTATATCACTCTAGATTTTTCATTGTGTGACCTACACTTAGAGTGGAAGAAAAAAAACACTATCCTATTTTTTCCAAGTGCAGATGTTACATAATTGTGAGAATTTAATAATAACAACACAATCATTAATAAAACTGTCATTAATGGCAGTGAATATTATCACAGTGAATAAAAGGCAGAATTGCAATTGGTCAGTTTCAGGGGACAAAGCCAGCTAAAATTTAAGCATCCAAATTGTAGATTAAGATTGAAATAACAAATTAATGTTAACAAATTTTGCTTAGGGAAAGTTTCAGAAAATTCTCTAATGATTTGGTACACAATTTTTTTAGAAAACTTACTTCCACTGCTTTTACAGGCCATTAAAAGTAATTTTCTATTTCTTGTGATAATAGACCTTTGTAATACACTTATAGGGTTTTTATGGAAAGAGCTTTTTGAGTTTTGCAAATAAATGATTAAATGATTTAATGATGGTATACAGAGCTTGTCTATAAAGAAATGAGTGAAGCATTTCTTTTAGGCAAATCAATCTTTTAGTACATTTTTATGATACCAAAAACAATTAGATTGTTTAAGTAATTTATTCAATACTAACAATAATTATTCATCCTAATTTTTTAGTGTGGATTCTTTCTGAGCTTTGTTGTTATATTGAGTAGATTCAGTGAGAAAATAAAAATAATAATGTAATGATACACATTGTTAGATATGGATTTTTTCCTTATTATTCCGTGGACCCCAAAGTAACTTTGTCCAACTGACTTTGACAGTGTTTTGTGCATTGTTTCTTTCTTCCTTTTTATGCATCAACATACTGACAAAATTGTATTTTCATTCCGGTTCCATTCTCTGATACTTGTGCATATACACCTTCTTTCATGTTTCTTTAGTACCTATAAAATTACAAAACAATACACCATATTAAGAAAAAAAAATGAAAAAACTTGTGAGACAACTAATGGCAGATGTTCCAAGTTAGGAAGCACTGATTAGAACCCAATCCACTCCTCTATGGGTAAAGTCTTTGATTTTAAGACTCACAGACAATAATTAATCAATGGAAAAGGACAGACAAGGAAAGTAATCAGTGAATCATTCTAAATACCTTGAGTAAAATGAAAACCTTTTCTGCCTTGTGTTGGCTTTAGAAACAAATATAAAAAATATTAAAAGGTCAAGATAATTAAGAATGAGAAATACATTCATACACACTTAGTTAAACACACACACACATACTTATGCATATTTGATTAAATAGTATTGAGAGTTGTTGTTAATGTTAATTTTTTTATGTATATTCTTGGATCCTATTGTGAACCATTTAACCTGAGATATAAACAAGCTGTTTAACCCAAATAGTAACAAACTTATATGATGGACTCTCCCGTCGATTTCAAAGTATGAGTGTCATCAAACCAAGTATGGCCATCAGGCTGCCACACAGAGATTTGTTTATAGTGGTGGAGGCTTGTGTAGCACCATCCAAACTTCTTGGAGCTTCTGATAACACATAATAAGTGCAAAGGTTTACCACAGACTACATGAACAAAAGACATCAGGTTTTTATTTCAAAGTTTTTCTCTTTCCTAGATGCTGTCTTAACAAAGACATCCAGGAAAAGCGAAACCTCTGAAGTAAAAACCTGAGGTCTGTTGTTCATTTGTTATATATGTATATATATATATATATATATATATATATATATATGCATTAAACCATATAAAATATAGGCATACGCAAAATGGAGGATGGAGAGATAGACCTGATACTTGGACATGAGTGGGCGCTGGTGCTGATATATATATGTA
>JAYKTE010528250.1:0-18606 GCA_036873565.1 Xipholeptos notoides | reverse complement strand
AATTCCGATTCCCCCCAAAATACATGATTAAAGATTCCGATTACAAGGAATCATCTCCTAACTAATATATATATATATATATATATATATATATATTAGTTAAGTGTAGACATATATATATATATATATATACAATACTGATTAAATACAAATAAAGAAGGACAGTGAAATATGCTGGAAAAGAGTGAAGGGAATGAAATAAGAGATTTATTCAGAGAAAGTCAAAGAGCATAAAAAAATCAATTCAATTTATTAAAAAATGTGAGGGAATTAATCACTTAAATCATTGAGAAAATAAGAGAGAAACAAGATTATTAACATCTATTCTATATTTGAAAATCCTTTTTTAATGTATTTCTTTAATATACTCTAATATTTATCTCTGGTTTTCTTAAAGAGAGAATCGAAGATGTAGCACATGCTATCATTGGCTCAAGACATCTTTTATTAGTATTTACAGTCGGCTAAGGCAATACTTATTTATATATTTGGCTAAAGTAAAAAATAGCAAATTCATTTTTCAAATATATCATCAGTTACAGCTTCACCATTTTTTCTTTTACTTTTGAACATTCCTTATATTTGTAAATAAATTTGTGTTTAATCAATTATATAAAAATGCAGGATTACCAACTGCTTAACTAAGATATAAAGTAACAATGCTCATAAATGAATTAATTTCCTGATCAAGGGAGTTTTTCTTTCTTACTCTCTTCTCAACAATTTATATTTATTTGTTGTAATGTTATTCAATTATGCAGATCCTTTGAATTTAAAGCTTTTTTTATTGTTTTTTTTTTACTTTTCTCTCTTTCTTTCCTCCCCATTAATTGTTTCCAGCTTCTCTAAACAATTTCAATTTATCTCTTTTGAAATGGGCTTTGCACAACGACTTCCACTATGAAGCAATGTAATTCTAATGTTTAGCAGGATATTTTTAAATAAAGAATCAGGGTTCTACTTGATGAATGAGCATTGTAAATTATATAAAAAGCAGTCTGTTTATCTGTCTGTCTGTAACAGATTTTTGTTCCCTATGTATGCCTACATTTTTGAAGCTATGTCATTCAAATTATCAATGGGCATAGATTGATACTTAAACTAGATCAACACATACTATTTTTGCTTCATAACTTCATTCCCTCCTCTCTGAACAGTTCAATTTGTCACACTTTTTTGGTAATAAAAGTGCCTAAGCCTCCTTTGATCAAAACAAAAATTAGCACACTGGTGTAAAAATCAATGACAATTAATATGTGTGGCTGATTGCGAAGATGTGCTGCAAGGTTTTGAAGTTATGGTCAAATTTCTACTGAACACTTCCTTTGGTTGAAGTATTCTTTTTGATTTTTTTAAAAAATTTGTTTTCCTACTGAAAATTTGCATGTTAATGGACATTTATTCAGTGCACTTTTAATTGCTCAATCATAAAAATTCATTGAAAAATGCTGCATTAAAATTGATTAGCAGTTTTTTTCATTTTTTGTAATACATAAAATACTGAGTTGCACAGACTATGCTAGGCAGTGTTGCTACTATTCTATTATAACTGAAGGGTTTTTGATTGAAAATGCCAAAAGTGTAAAAGCTTTTACTTTTTGTATTGATATTGTATTTTGGTGAATAATAACAACTTATTTGGTTATTAAACACAAGCAACAAAAGCATTGAATAAATGTCTTTTCATATGTTAGTATGATCTTAAAAATGATACCAACATTCTCAATATGAAGTCAAATTTATTTTTTCTATTATTAAGTCAAATTTATTATTTTTGACATTTGAAATGAAAAATTATCTTTTTCCAACATGTCTATCATTTTAACTGCTGTGGATTACCTCATTAATGAAATGGTTCCTATGGCTATGGTAATCAACATTTTTTAATGGTTCTAAAACAATGAAGTAGAAAAATTGCTTTAATAGAAATAATTGGATAAATGGTAAGGAAAATCAAATAGAAAATGTATGATTTAATTGACTAAATAATCTATTTTGAAAAAAAAAGATATGATAATGCCTGTGGTATTCTATGTATAAGACTTTTCCTTGTTTCTCAATTTTCTATAAAGAAATTTCTCTATTAGTTTTACTGATAAAAAGTATAAATAGAAGGCCAGTTGATTTTGGAATGCTTTATATTTTGAATAAAAGCAACTCCTTAGGTAAACTTGACTTATTGACCTTTAACTTTGAATGTTGGCTTGATTTGTTTTTAATCAGAATTCACTTAGCATAAAAAAGACAAACTTTATTACACTGGACAGTTTTATGCTTTTAACAAAGTTATAGCTTAAATAAAATGTCTGTTTCTCTTCTACAAAAACATATTGACCTGACAGAATGATTTGGCAGTTGAGATTATTCATAAAAGCAGTAATTCAAGTTAATTTTTTTAAATCTCACTAAAAGCAGCCTTAAAAGAATTGTAAATCTAATAAATACTTAAGAGAAACATATTTATAATAAACAATTTCTTAGCTCTATATGATCATATTAGTTGAAATACTAGTAAAAAAAAACATTAAAAGAACAAAAAGAACCTTAGACTTAATCTTTTTCCCCTTCATCTGGAGATCTTTTTGTCTGTTTTTTATTATAAATTTACCTCATACAAAATAAATTTGATTTGTGTATTAGTGTGGTTCTAAATAACTACCCTTATTAATATAAAATTGTGAAAAACTGTTAAATTATTTAAAAAATCTTTAGAATAATCTTTAATAATTTATTTGAATTAATAATAATAGCCATGAGAATAAAGCTATTAATATCAGCAAGAAAAAAGCTTCTATGAAAATAAAATGCTACAATAAATATAAATTATAAATAATCTTACAAAATGCTTTCTTTTTAAATAATAAATACCACAAATATGAATTCCACATTTGAAATCATAACCTTTTTTAATCAATTGAATATTTTGAGATAATAGACTTTTAAAGAACAGAAGCAGATAGAAACTAGAAAAAAACATGACATGCATCAATATGTAATCAGAGCTATTACAAATATTTTTTTATATTGAGAGCTATAACAAATATTTTCATACATGGCTTTTGCAATAATATTTCACATTCTAAAACAACTTCCTTCATCAATTTATGTTTTTTGTACAAGCTTAAAGAAAAATTTTGATGATTTTATCCAAAAGTTCCCTTTGATTTACCTGTTAAATTCAATTCAATTTAATTTTCATCTAATAATTTTTCCTGTATGCAGTTTACTGCTACATTCTTTGAAAATTCTTTACATACACTTATGAAGCTCTCAATAAAATGACATTAGCTTCCATTCTTTATAAAATGTTATAATCTGACTATTGTTTGATAGCTAAGATTATGCATTATCCTCTATATCATATATGTCTTTGTGCATTTCAGTTTGTGATTCCTTAATCTTCTTCTAATCTGATGGGTTCATTTCAATAAAACATATGAAAATACACATTCCTCTAGGATTTTGTCACATCCACTCATAAATAAAATAAGTTAATCTATGATTTTTGCTAGGGTGAAGCAACCTGCTTTACTTGAGTAAAAAAACATAAAAAGGTTATAAAATGCAAAATATGTTCCATTAAAATTTTTACAAATGAATTAATTAACTGATAATTCAGTCATTAAACAAATTTATCACTTATTATTCCATGTACAAAATACAAATACAAAACTATAAACAAACTTATCTGCTCATACTCATTATTTTTGCTTTCTATTTAATTCACTCAAACAAATATGATACATTTGTTTCATGCCTTTTATTCAAGCTATTTTATCAAATTCATAAAAAAAAGTTTGACAAATTAATATTAGATTTGGTCCTTAAGATGAGGCTTTATAATTTGTACATCAATTTTTCAACTTGTTTTCCTCACCACAATGTTTTAAATGATGGACCTTCTTAATTAAGTTCAGCATTCTGCGCAGAATCTCAACTATGATAAGAAATTTGATCATTTGAAGAAGGCCGAAGGGTCAATCAGCCAAAACTTTGTAAATGATAAATGTGAGGACAGCAGTCCAAAAATACATTTACAAAATATTACATTTATAAAGAAAATTTTATATTTTTTCCAAAAGTCATTTATTTTCTTTAAAATGTCTGATATAAAGGTATGTAACTTACAACCTAGCTTCTAATAACAATGTGTTTCAGGAAACTTTTTAAAATTATGAAAATTTTTAAACTTTTTAAAATGATGAAAAACTAATCTAAGCACTGAAAACACACAATGTTGCTTTTAAAAATAATTTAATAGATTTAAATTTTAAATACTTCAACTTTTTATCAATATTAATATCACTATTTTTAGTATTACAATTTTTGGAGTTTTAAGAAGTCTTTTGATAATTCAGTAAATACTTATTTGAATTAGATCATCTTATTAATTAATATATAACATTTTGTTTGAAATAAATTATTTGTAAAAAATTAATGAAATATACAAAGGCAAAATTCATTAAACTATTTAAAAAATGTTTTACTTTTAACAAGCATACACACTAGTTCACAATAATGGTCCCAGAATCTGGCAAAAACCAGACAAAACCTAGAATGTGATCTAAATAGTAAAATTATTGATCTCTGGTGATTCCAGAACTCTTATCAAAAACCTAAAATTGAAGGAATTGACTAGGCAAAAACAACTTTCTGGATTACTTCCCTTTCTCTAGGCTGTGTGTCTACAATCTGAACATAGGCATTCAGTACAGTTAAGAGATAATCAGGTTATCTTTCCTCTTTCCAAACCCACAAACACATATACTGGATGGCAGCGGGGTCATGTGCGTATATGGGAAATGTTGTCTTATCTCTAGGCTGGCAAAATTCTAACCAAAGTGACATCCTGGCACAGCAGGCCCTATCACTTCTGGTTGATTCTCCAAGATTTCCTCATGAATTAGTCACTTCATCAATCTGTCTTTTCAGCTTCAAAGATGATCACTTCTCTCTTTCTTCTAAAAGAAGCAAAATGTTTGTTGATAATGTTTTCATTTATAAAGGCAACTACAATTGTTTGAGGGAAGCCACTCGGGACAGTGATTAGTCACTCCGGCTCTGGAATCACAGTACACATTCAAATTCATCATCTTCACATGTGGAATAATACCCATGGGAAAGGTATTAATCCCCATTTCCCTCCTGCGATGGATTAATTGGGATATATATTTTTGTTTTGTTTCAATTGGATGATATATTTTTGTTTCTCTCATTCTCAGTACTTGTTAATCTGTGTGTTTGTGTATAGAAGGAATCTTCCCAGTGAAGGCTTCTAAATCAATAATATCATAGGAAAACTTGATTGAGGACCAAAAATTAAGATACTAGCTTCATAGTTTTAAAGAGAACAATTATTCACAGAGTACAGACGAAACATTTTGAAACCATTCTTATCTAATTAAGTTTCTCACAACAAGGTTTGATAATTTGTCTATTGAATTTTTGGATTATTTATCTTACTCTTATAATTGATTCTTATCCATTGTTGACCTTCAAACATCTTCATATGATCAAATTCATTGGAGCTTTCACAGAACATCAAGCTTAACCCTTTATTCAATCAATGGAGGTAAACTGTTTTCATTCTGCTAACCATGATCTGGTAGTGTATATATATTCAAGTCTTAAAATGTACATGGTTCTCTTTTTCTCTCTATATGTATGTAGCCATTCCTGACTTTTTGATTTCTCTTCCCATTACTGCCTTTCATTGTTCCCCAATCTTACTTTTAGTGGCTGACATGTTTCAACCACTACTGCATATTTCTTTCCACTTCTGCAAATGTAGTTACACAATTTTTGGTCAGATTGTAGTGTATGAAGAGATGTTTTATGAAGAGTTCTTAGGGTACTTTTAGTTGAAGCCTTCATGCAATTTTTAACTGAAGCCATTATTGAATAATGTTTTTGGCTTGGGATATTTTAAATATTTACGTCTCCTCTATTCACTTCATTTTTTTTCTCAAATTTTTTATTTTATGAATATCACAATCAGTCTTACCACTTTTATGGATGCTTTACATAGAACATATTCAATATTTTAAGATACATGTGTATTTATCTTTGAATTATTAGAACAGTTTAGACTGAATTTCTGGAATTTATAAATCTACTACTCTAGACCCAATAGTTCTTTAATCAGAGTTTAGTTAAATATCTATTGTTTTGCATATTACAATTTTTACCTTCTTAATCAATTATTATCATTATTATTATTGAATAAATATCTAAAGTAAGCTAAACAAGGGGTATGCTACTAGTACATAAAGCACAACCACATGAAATAAATTTCAACAAGAATAAATGTTGCCTTCTTAATTGAATTTGCTATAAGAGGACATCGACTGCAAAAGCTAGTACAATTAAATTTCATGAAAAAATAATAAAATAAATTCATAGATATTAAACAAGAAAAAGATAGAAAATGTAAAAAAAAAAAAACAAACTCACAAAGTTGCAATAACAATGGGAGTAAATCAAATGAATAAAAATAAATAAATTAAAGAGATGTTAGAAAAGATAAAAGAAAAGAGAATGAAAAACAATTATTGATTCAAGAGGAACAAAGGCTAAAAAGAGAGTTGGACTTCGATTTTGGAAATAAATGATCATTTTAAGAAGAAAAAGGCAGGTTTCTATCCCAAAAGAGGCATGCTTTTTAAAGAGTGTTTGACAAAACTGGTTTTTTAAGGCATTAAATAGGGTTTAAAGATAAGATTTTTTTCTAAAATTTAAGAGGAAAAAGTGGTATTTTTTTATTGAGGTAATGAAGAAGATCTTTTAAAAAATAGATGAAGAAGGATTCAAGCTCAGCATTAGAAAAAGTCTCTTAAAATCTCTTTTTTTACAATCTCCATATATAACTAATAAAGAAACTACTTTTATTATCATAAAAGTTACAATAATTGAAATAATGACTGTATTTACATGTTTTATTGAAATCATTATCTACTTAACAATTATCAATTATATTTGATGTTATAAAAATAGAATTTTGACCAAGGTATTTTTTAAATTTCTCTGAAATCAGGAACTGAATCCGGTTAATTCCAAAGAAAAAAAAACTTAACTCTTGCACCATCTGACTAATTAGTTTTTTCTGACCATAAAAATAATGATACACCTATATTAACTTCTGCACTGTTCATGAATTGTAGTAAGTTGAGATTCTCATTGACATTAATACTTATACAAATAAAAGAACAGAAAAAAATTGTGAAAAATTAGCTTATTTGGAACACCAATGAGGCAACCTCAATTAGAGACCCTGAGACAAAAAAAACTATGTGTTGACATGGATTAACTTTTGATTTATACCTATAGAAAATTTGAATGGGATAGCCTAAAACATGGTGTGTGTGCACAGGGAACAAAGAAGGGCAAATTACACATACAATTCCGTAACACAGTTCTGTTTAAATAAATGATTGCTAATGTATAAGTTTTCTTGTCTTTCAGTTACCAACATCTGAGCACTCATTTAAATTGAACACTTCAGCTCTGGGACAAAGTTCTAACCAAATTGAGTTATTCTCTTTTGAGTGCATCTTTTAAACTAAGGAAACTAATAGAGAAATGTTTAAAATGGATGCAGCACAGTATTTATAAAACTAAATTCACATTAGGCTATTATCATAGAGCCACAGGATTACCATGATTTTAACGTTCTTTTGAATAGTTCCCTGTTAATTCTGATATCACTAGAGTCTATCACACCATTTCTCCTTTAGATTTCTTCCTTAAATAGAAATCCGCAAAATACAGATGTGCATAATGGATACGAAATTATGTAAAACACTTAACAAAGTTTTCAAACTTACACATCTCTCAAATCTATTTTAATATTTGTATTAAGTTTGTTTTAATATATATTTTACTGTTATGTTTAAGATTATTATTATTATTGCAATTATTTTCTATTTCCTGTTTCTCCTTTTTACCTTAATTTCATTTTTCAAATTCATTGTTGCTAAAATGCATTTTCTATTGTTTGATCATAGAAACTGAGATAATTAATTGAATATTACACTTGGCAGGGAAAAGATAAACAGCCATTGTAAACCTTCTAATTATTTCCTCTCATGAATACATAAATACACAGTATCTGGATGTAATTATCATATATATATATATGTATATATATATATATATATATATATATATCAGTATTCATACATATTCATATTCATATATATGCATAATGTATACATAAATATGCCTACACATATAGATAGGTCCAATAAACTCACCATTTCTTTTTGTTCTCCCATGATTTAAACTTATGATAAACCATAAAATATAAATGAAACATAAAAATTTTAATGTATAATTAAGCGGAACAATCAAAATAGGTTCTGAGCTAAAAATTGTTTGCTTAAAGATTATTTTAATAGAAAGATTATAGTGAAAAGTTGTCACTTTTTGTAAGTGGAAAGGGCTTATTGTTTATATTATGTAAAAACTTTTGTAGTATTTTTAGCACTTAAAAAATCTATTAAAAACTGAATTTTATCAGGTTTTTACATTTTTCTCAATAATTTGCTTGAATTGTTTTTAATGATTTTTCTATCTGGAAATCTTTTTTCTTTGACTTATAAAAATAATTTTATTCTACATCCCCACCCTTAATTAAAAAATAAGTTTTGAAAATCGTTTTACATTTTCAAGATATGGAATATTTGAAAAAATATATTCAAAACAATGTTCTTGTTTTATTCTTATTCTGTGGATTTTCTAAAGTTGGGAGTTCAAGGTTCACAGTTTATTGTAAAAAAAACTGTTTGAATTAGTATTTTCTCCTAAAAAAATTCAAGTTCATATATTATTTGTAGTTTTGTAAAAAGCTTGAAAACGAGAAAACATTTTAAAGTATTTATGATTTCTTTAAAGCATTGATTTCTTAAAATCCATTCTTAAAATATTATTTTCATTTTAAGCTTTGGCCCCGTATATTTTGACTAAAATGCAATTTTAATGTAACTTATGTTATTTTTAAAAATCATGATTTCTTATTCCTTATTAATAAACATATTTTTATAATGGAATCCTTTGATGCATCTCAGTTACTGCCTATTGAGCAACATAATTTACTTCAGATCAAAGGTTAGTTCATTACCTTTATGGGTTGGTGCTACTTTCTAACTTGTTACAAGAACAATTTTTGAATTTTACAAATAGTTACTATTCTTCCTCTTCAAAGATCTAATGAACTAATAATGAAATTGAAAGAGTTGCTTTGAAAATTTACAAATGTTGAAAACCAATTTCTAAAATGTTCTTTTGAATTTTAGCATTTCATTTTCATTACTTTACTTGACTCCAGAGTTAAATAACTTCCACCAATCAACTCATTTCATTGTTCATAACAATTACAATTAAATTACAATGTCCTTTAAAATGTCCCCGTCATGTTTCTAATTATATCAATACCCAACAATTTTAAATTTCTGTTGTAACTAGTTCAATCTATAACACCAGTATGCTATTTTAAACAAATATTAAAGCTCTAAAGTCACCTTTAAAAATTCGAAATTATTCTATAGTCTTCATTTAACAAAAAAACTTATAATAAACCAAATTTTACAAACTTTTCTCACTAATTATTACGTGTAGCACATTTTTGTCTTTTAACTTTTAATTATGATCAAATTTCAAATTAACAGAAGTGGCAAAAATTTTAGCTTTTGATTTATTACAAAATGCTGCATCTGAATTATGCAAATTTTCATACATCATTTCCCAAAAGCAATGTTCATCAAATAACTAAAGTGAAATAAAATAAAAATGATGCTGAACAATTCAACAAAACTCTCATCAGTCAATAATTCTTGCTGATTAATGAGAAGCTCTCATAGAATCTAAGCACACTTACTGCAGCAAAAAGTTGAGGATGATTCTGTCGACTTCATTAATAACAAATTAGTTATAAGTCCACAATAATTAATGGTAAAGTCAATCAATTATATGCCATCATTAAACTCTGAATTTTTTAAAATAAAGATAATAGTTTCTCTGTAATGACTGCAAGTTAAAGCTATTAGCAATGTCAATTCATATTGATTCTTTCTGGAAACATGCAATAGATGATTTCAACTCACTTTGAAAGAGACCCAGCAATGCAGTGCTAAAACAAATACTAATAGGTCCTAAGGAAATGATTTACATAGCCAAATTCTCAATATAAATAAAGATAATTGCTATTTTTTCAAGTAAAAAATTTACACAGTTTAATAAAATGATCCTAGAAGATATTCAACCATTGCCTGGAAACTGTACATGAAAATCTCTGAAACCTTAAAACATTCATATGAAATTCAATGGTAGATATATGGATATTCAAAAATAAAACAATATGTAAAACATCTCTCTCTCATAAAACACATCTAAAGAACACTCTGATCACCATAATCTTAAAAATTTTCACAGATTAAATACTATATATTTTGAAAGTAGATGGGTTATGATTGCTCTAACTGAAGGATTGTGATACTTGATGCTTGTAGAATGAAAAAGTAACATATTAGCAACTAAACAAATGTTTAGCTCTCTTCATTTGACGAAATATATATATATATATAATAATTTACAATTAATTGAAAATTTGATTAAAAGTCCATTTATTTCACAGCTAGCTTTTGTGTTTCTTGCCGCTACATAGCAAGAGAGAGTGAACAGAGAGAGAAAGAGAGAGAGAGAGAGATAAGAAATTCTGGGATAGTAAAGTATATGACATGTCTGAGTCATTTGAGTTTCCAGATCAGGTTAGGAAGAGAATAAGAGACAATGTATAAAGGTGTAGGACTAAATAGTATTAACAACAACCCATATTTTTTGTCATCACATGTCCTCTCTATGAAACTTTTACAATCTGATGCTGTTCTCTGGTGTTGACCCAAGTGATCAGACAACTAAATTCTAGACTGACCAAGTCTAATAGTATTTTCTAACAGCATCATCCTGACCAACTTTTCATTTAAAAGGTCTACAACCTAATAGGTGGACGAGGGGCTTTTAATCAAGGAACAGATAATATCATCAAATTTGTAGTAATATCAATAAATCTATTCTGACAAATGGATTAGAATAATGGAAGTATCAGAAAATAGATTATCAAGTAATTACTTTAAAAGGTTAACAAAATTTCCACAGACAAATGATATTAGTTCTTCACTGGTTGAGTGTTACCTTTATTTACAATCACCTTCTTTACTTATAATAGAGGAGAAAGTGTATTTGACAATATTCAACTTTGGTTGGGTAAAAAAATCACTGATTGAAAAAGACACTTGTCTTTGAATAGTACAGTTTCTATAGAAAGCATTCATTTTATGAATTCCTGGATAATGATTCTAAAATTTATGTATTTTTGTTTATTCAATGACTAAGTAATTTTTGTCATGCCTGTATTCTTTTCATGACTTAATGATAAATTAAAATCATAAGCAAAAGAAGATAATATTCAATGAGAGAGACATAAATAGAGGCTGCTGCAGAAATGATTTATCAAAATGACAAATGGATTAACAAAATAGAACCAAATTATAAAGATTCTTCCAACAAACATAGAATAACATAAAAAAATAAAAATACTTGAAAAATAAAGCTAAAAAAAATAACTAGTTAAAGCTATTTTCATACAAAATATCATAAATTCAGTAATTTAGAATTCATAAATAATCTAAACTTGATAGAAAAATCAACCCTGATTATTGCTTTATGAATAAAATATTTGATAGAATGTTGATTATCTTGTTAACTTTATATTAATTTCTATAAAAATAGCAAACTTTAAAAAATATTTCATTTAATTTGCTTAAAAGAATTTCAGCCTCCATTTTAACATTATTTTTTATTTATTTTTGTCTTCTAAATCAATTCAAAACTAGAAAAACACATTGGAGAACAAAAAAAAGCAGTTGATCATAATATTTTTGCGATCAACATAGACTCAATTTTTAAGTAACTTTTTAAGGATACATATAACTTTTTGCTTGTCATTGTCTCTATATATATTATAATGATTATCATCGTTTTTTATAGACATTTTGTTTTGATCTTACAAAAATATAAGAATTTAGGATTTTAATGATTCATTCCTGAACACCCACCTTTATTAATAAAAAATATTTTATATACATATATATTTTATAAATATTTTATAAATGAAACAGACCAATTATTATAGAATTAATTCCTGGATGTATAATTCAGTTGGGTCAAAAATTCAATTCCTAATGGATAATCATTCCAAGATTTTTTTTATTGTTTTAAAATTGAAAATTTGAAGGAAAAGATGTACTGACTTTTATATATTCCTATATTAATGCAAGCAATAGTAAAATAATCCTTATTTTGTGACACACACATAAACTAGCATATCAAAATATATTTACTATACATTTTATAAATACAACATACAATCTTGTTAATTAACCCCAGCATGATTTCAATGAACTATTATTCCCTGTTAACTTATTTAGCATTCCATATAATGAAAAAAAATTAATTTTTATCAATAAAAACATATAGAGATGTTAATACTAAACAAATATTAATATAAATAGAATTTTGGATATCTTTTTATTGAAACAAAACGGGTTATTCATTTTATCTTCAGTTGATATGTTTCTAATGTTATTATGACCTCATTCAAAGCAAAACCTTAGATGCTCAATCTATTTTTGCTTGTTCAGAACTTAATAGAGTTTTCTATCTACTATAATTGAAATGTAATTAAAATAGACTAAGGGATCAAATTTTATCAAATTATTGTTTTTATTTTGTCTTACAGATAACAGCAAATTTATGTAAGCAATATAAAGTTCCCTATTAATAGTGTTGATTCTTTTTAATGATATTTTTTCATCTCAGGAACAATTTAATGAATGACTATATAAATTTCTACTGAAGATGTTCAGAATAATCAAGCTTCAACAATATCAACATAATTGTAATTAATTTCCTTTATTTATTTTGAAAAACACTTAGAAAATCCTGCATAAATCAATATAAATGTACAAAAATCAGAGTCAGAAATTTGATTTGCTCAATTTTGAATGACACTCATCTGAACGAGCTTTAAGGGTGTGATGGCAGACAATAATTAAGGAAGGCAGTATTTACTAGAAATGCAGCTACGAGACTTAACATTCCTATCCAGTCATGGTTAATCACCTGAATAAGGCCAGAGGATTACTTGGCCAAAACATAGTGAAACAGCAACTATAAAGATGAAGAAAACAGTAAAAATGAATGCATAGATTATGAAGCCTCATCTCAAAGATTTAAAAAAATAGTCAATTAAAAAAATTTTCATAAATACCTCTGATGAAAAACCCTGTGACCATATAGTTTTGGAAATACTGAATGGATTTTGTCACTTACCTGAAATCAAAGAAAATAAAAAAATAAATTTATGGTTTCTTGACAATGAAGGAAGGAAACAATTTAAAAAGATGAAAGTGTAAGAAAAAGAAACATTCTGAAATATTTGCAGGACAAAAATCTGGAAATGTTATTTATAGTTACAAAGCTAAAGATGTAAGGGATTTTCTCAAGAAAATGTTAAAAATTGACAAAACTATTCAAAAAACAAATCAAGAAGAGAGTTGAAGTTTGATTTTGCATTTCTAGAATGACACAAGAGGAAATAGATGCTCTAGCCACATAAACTGGATCAGATATTAGTTAAGTTTAATAGCACAGCTAAGAGTCAAAACCAGATTTCAAACCCATTCCAGAATTAGGCAACTCATCAAGATTTTTTCTTATACAAACATATCTATGATTATTGATTATAGGCCATAGTAAAAGCACAAATATAAAACTTTTTGTAACAACCAATTCTTCCATGGTTTAGTTGGTTTAGTTTTATGGCACATCAACCTTTTTATGTAAGCAACAACCCTTTTTGGTAATTGTCCTATTTTTTAAAAATGAACTTTTTAGAAGAGTGGCTGTTTGAATATTTTAATATTTAATGGCAGAAATAAGAGGATTCATACCTTTCCCAGTGGTATTGGCCTGAAAATGAGCATCAACTAGGGTATAAACTCTCCTATTAAGATTCAAAAGTCCAAGCACTGAACAACTGCTCAACGTGAACTTCCTCCATTTATTTCATAAGTTAATCAAAACCTTATCATTTATTAATAACTCAATAATAAATTTACAAATCAATAATTATAAAAAATTAAAATGGTTGATAATTATGAAACATATATGTTCCAAATTCAAAAAATTACTAATAGAAAAAAACTAATATTTTTTTCAATAAAAATCTCAGATATTAAGATAACAGTTTATTCAAATAGAGAAAAAAAATTGTAACCCATAGGACTGAAAAAAATGACAGTTTTTATGGAAGTTTGTTTATAAAACTGATGAGTAGCAAGTCATAAACCTATCTTATAGATCATACAAGAAAGACAAAAATCAACCGATGAAGTTCCAGTGGCATATAATCTGTTTTTGCCATCCAGGCCGGTCGTAGGATTTTCTCCCCATACCACTGGCCATTGAAAATCTGTTAACTTTAAATATTTATTTTCATGGCACTGCAATCAAGTAACTAATTTTAGACTGCTGCTATTAGTTCTAGACTTTCATCTTATTACAGTATTTGTATACATATACAGTCGTCGTCAAAGAAAAAAAAGATTTTTCAAAACAATGTATACATTCAAATTATCTAAAAAATTGTTAAATTAAATGAACTGGCTGTTTTTTATTTTTATTTTTTTCAATTTTCTATTTTCACCCCCTCAAAATTCTGCCCCCTCCCCTGGCACGTATACAGCCACTGTGGAGTTCCTATTGAACTTAGTTTTTTTTTTTATTCAGATTCTCAGCTGTATATAGAAATGACACGATCTTTGAACAGTTGATTGAGCATAGTTTAAGACTTGGATAATATTTAAATCCCAAATTTGATCAACAGAGCTGCCATATTACTTAAGCTCTTGATTTCTTCAACACATTAATCATTAAGATTTCAAGTGATAACTTCACTGTCAGCTCAAGTGACACTTTCTATGATACAAACAATTTTATATTTCCATTTCAAGAAATCAATAAAAAAAAATTCAAATTTGCTAATCAAAGAAGCTAAAGTTTTGATCTATGCTTAATAAGAGGTTATACATATGAATTAGAAAGAGATTATTTCTACATTAATTTTATCATTTAAAAAATTTACTTTTTAAAGTAATTTCAAGAAGCACAGAAATCCAATCGTATTTTTGTCTGTTATTAAAAATGCATATTTTATAATTATAGGAACAGCCATATTAAATGTCACTTTTTCCCTGAGTTCTTAAAAGATGAGAAAATAATATAGGATTATCACTTTTGAACCTAGTTTATCTTATTTCTCTAAAATAACTGTTTTTTTTTATATCTAGGTCACACTTTAAACCTATTTTTCATTTAGAATGGATTGTGGGTACTCATCCATACACACAAAGGGACTAACTACATATATTTTGAGAGGTATCACTCTTGTTGAACCCTGGTTACAGTTGAGACTGTTTCTAGGTGTCATACTAGTGGGCAGTTGGTGCTTAGAACACAGACGTTCTCTCTGCACACTGTTCAGTTCAATACAATACTTTCATATTTTTAACACACGTGTCTGGGTATTTCATTCAGTAGCCCATCAAAGGCTTCAAAATACTAATTTAATCCAAAACAGAATATTTTTAAAAATCCAGTATTTAATGTCAGTGTTTAATTTAGTGATCCAAGAGTAAATTTTAAAAATAAAACTGTTATTTTGTGTAGTATTTTTATTATTTATTTATTTTCTTTATTTATTTATCTAATTTATTTTATGTTTTTCCTTTTTAAAATCACACTTTTGTGAATGAAAAAAATCTGCCTAAATTTACATGTGTATTTAAAACATTTCTTGTGTCCAATTATTTTTTCTATTGTTAATTACCCTTTTTTATTTTGTTTTTGTGTTTTTTATGTGCTTTATTTACTTTAAAATATTTTTCTTTCTTAAAAAATTTGTTTACAAAAAGAAAGAGATTTGGAAACAGAATTTGCTTCTTGCTTACAGGACCCAAAAGAGTGATATTCCATTAAACAAAAATTGATCTTGTATTGTCATTGGCTCCCACTCATTTCTGAGTATTGGGTACATGTCGTCTTGTCCCCTATCTTCATTAATACAAAGATAGGGGAAAGGCAATAGAGCACTAATTGTAGATATTGTTTAGATAGTTGTGGCTGTGCAACAGACATGCACACTCACTGCAGCTAAAGAGGGATAAGACAAGCAGCCTTCATAATGCAGGTTGCACCGGGGTGCCAGTTCTTGATCTACTAAGACCTGCTTTTCCGACTGCTTGACAGGCATTCCTGGGCTTTTTGTAATCAGTGTTGCCTTCACTTTGTTAAGTTACTCTTATTGAATTTATGAGTGTCATCTACCTAGGTTTACTAAATCGGAGTTCCTCCCCAGAGTTAACAAGCTTCATCTGCTCGATGCAACTGAAAGTGGATGAAATAGTTTCAACTAGGATTTGAACTTGTATATTACGATTCCAAAGATGTATTCAATACATTTAGGTAGGAGTTGATTAATCAAAGACACTTGATAAAACAAGATACACCAGAAGCTCTATGGCAATAACAAGGAATTGAAAACTGTACAGTTGGATACAGCATCAAATGCTTTGCTTGACAGCAAGAAAAAATAGAAAATACAATTTAAAAAAAAAGAAAATTGCATCTTGTTTAATCAAGTATGTTTGAATATATAAACATATTATTCAGACAGATTTCATTAAAAAGAATTTGAATCTTCCTTTTCAATATTTTTAATTCAATTTTTATATATAGTATTATTTTATATGGCTTTGGCTTCTTGGATATAACAACAATATAGTAGTCTAATGTTATGAGCTACTTTTGCCATGTTTAGGGAAAGATTTTGACATGAGAAAAATATATTCGTACATCAGTCATTTTCTTTCTGAAAAAAACAAAAGATATTACAATTTTTGCACTGCAAAAGGGATAGGTACTGCAAATGGTCTAAAAAATATTTCTCAATCTGTCAACTTTGATAGATGTCACCTTTTATGTCAAGTATTTCCTCACAATTGACGAAAAAAAGATCTTTACTGCACAGAGGTTGGGGTTCAAACTATAAAACAATTTTGCCTAATCTGATTGCAAAACAAAGATTATTGTTGGCTTTTATTCAGAGACAAAGTTTTCAATTGGGGACTGTATGTCAAAAGTTATAAAGGATATTTTTGATTTTTTTATCCAGTACATACTTTCTCAAGAAACTAAACCAAATTATTATGCAATTTTTTTTAAAAATATTTTTTATACTTTACTCCAGGTAACATTTTGAAATCAATTTTTTTTATACAAATGTTGGTATAACTAATCTGGCAATATACCAAAGAAAACACAGGTTGCTTACACTAATAGATTACAAAAAAATCCTGAAAAACCGACTTGCATAATAATTTGGTTTGCACTATATATATATATTTAGGCAGCAATCTTTCATTTAAACAAGTTTAACTAAAAAGACCGAATTTGTCTGTCTATTTTTTCTTTATTTTGTTTCCATCTTTCTGATGAGCATTTTTATATCAGGTCTGAAGGATTTTGAAAATTTCCCATAATCCCAAGCACTTTCAAACTCATTCACCTTCTTTATGTGGCTGTTTAAAAATATTATGGCATGTTTGAACATATACAAAAGTAACACCTTATTTAGTAACACATCTCTGGTTCTGATGCACATCCATGACAGAGGTTGCTTTCTTAGAGTCTCAAACACTACACTGTCAATATCTGCACTAGAGAGGTGAAACTTTCAGTTCCAGACAGTATAAGTTTAGTCATCATAACAGTGATTCATTCGGGCAGAATAAAAACATAGAATGCATTACTTTTGAAATGACGCTTGCATTTAAATATATATATTGGTTTCTTTCATCGAAATGATCAATGAGTCTTCAGCAAATAACTAAAAATGCACAACCGGCACTTTGTCTTGCTTAAAGATGTCGTTGCTTGTGCTGAACAAAGCACACTTTTTCCATTGAATCAACATAATCTGTAGAGGTACACGGTGTGCCACATGTCAGATGATAAAGCAATTCTTCTGGGAGACTAGCCATGTGTGCCACATGTCTGATGATAACGCAAAAGCTATTTTTGGTTCTTGTGCAATATCAATGCTAGATGGCCATTGACCCTACAGGAGTTTATCCTCTATTTGAAAGGTTTTGTTTTTTATTCTTCTGGGAGACTAGCCAGGTATGCCACATTTCAGATGATGAAGCAATAGCAGAATTTACTTGCAAGATGGTTCCATCTTCTAAATCAGTGCTGAGAATCAAAACTAATGGGTCTGATCCACCTTGGTAAGCTCTCTGCATTTGTGGGTGCCATATGAGGTATTTCTCGGTCCTCGCACAATATCAGTGCTAGTTGGCCATGGAACTTAGAGGAGTTTATCCACTATTTGAAAGGTATTGTTTTTTATTTTTCAGGGAAACTAGCCATGTTCCCCACCAGACAAAGCTGGTGGGAGAACCAGTTGAGTTGGTGGTGACCTAACTATGGAGC
>JAYKTE010527139.1:0-18613 GCA_036873565.1 Xipholeptos notoides | reverse complement strand
ACTTTTTTTAAAATAACATTTTCTAAAATAGTAATTAAAAAAATAGTAATATTTAAAATGTTAAAATAATCATCATTATATATATCGTTATTCAGACATATTTCATTAAAAAGAACTTTGATTTTCCTTTTTACTGTTTTTAATTCAATTTTTTCTTGTTTTCTAACATGAAACTCATTGGTTGTAGTGTCTTGATATAATGTCCAAGCTTTCTTCCAAACGTTTTCGGTCTTCCTTGAACATCCCTAAGGATTCGTATTTTTGACAGTGACATTCTAGTTTTTATTGGTTTGGGATCAGATGTGTTTATTTTGTGATTGTAGTTAAGATGCATTTATCCTCGCATTTTTTCCGCGTGTAATTTCGGCGTTTTTTTGTGAAACTTTTTTTATGAGAATACAAGCAATATTTTTCGGTCTTGAAAGTTGAATTTTTTCGAGATTGCGTTGGCCTCGTTAGCGGCTATTTTTCTGTCTGAAAGCCAAGTTGAATTATTTCGTTATGTCCGAATACTTCATATATCAAAGCAAAGTTCAAGTCTCTAGACCAAAAATCGGCAAAGTATTTCGGAAGTCTGTAGTCATGAGACATGAACAAATCATTCAATGGAAAATTGGCCTTGCTGTTTCGGAGTCCATGGGGAACGAATTCACGCACAAACCCACATACACACTAAATTCCATTTATATATTAATGAACATTTTGTTTGTGTACATCGCCACAGAGTAATCTTTATTAATATTTCTAAAAAAGTGTTTTGTCGTGTTGCGTTGTTGCACTGTTTGCAGTTGCTTGAAATATTACCATCTATGAATTTTTAGTTAAAGAAATTAATTATTTTATGCCAAGATGTAGTTTAATATAAACTTAGTTTTTAAAAAAATGTTTATTTTAAATTTTTCTTACTTTAAGTAACTTGAGTGAATTAACATTTTTTTTTACTTCAACAATGAAATCGTTGCTTATCGCTAAGTTTACGATTTTACTTTTTCTGTAATCAAATTTTATTTAAAGTTTTAATTAATGTACTGTATATTCCAATTCTATATTGAAAAATTGATATTTTAAAATATACTTACACATGTGAATTTTCAATTTTTTTTTTAAACTTAAGTTATTTAGATGGAATTCGAAACTTCGGATGCTGTCTTAAAAAGACATATACTCTATCAACTGAGCTAAAGTAGAATATAATTTTAACGTATTCACCCATTCTTTTTTTTTATAATTTTTTTGAAGTTTTATATTTACGATTTTTGAAAATTGGTTGAGCCATTTGAATAATGTTTCTTTGAATAATAATGATAAATGGGGATTAAAAAAAGAATGTTTAAATCAATTTAAACCTTTCAAAATAAACAAAATCTTTTTTTAAATTAAAACCTTTTTTAAATCAATTATTTTCTTAAAATGTTCGTAAGTAAAACAATCCCTTATTCATTAATTTACAAAATATAACTTTAGATAAAAATACATATTACAATTAATTGAAACAATAATTACTCTTTAAATATAGATTAAAAGTCGAAAATAATATAGTCGACTTTTTTTATTTATTCTGGATATGGCACAGCAGCAGCCAGTGCATTCTTGTTGCTAAGCAACAACATAAAAAGATGGCTTTCACAATTAAAGATAAATTATTAATAACGATTTTGATAATCAATTTTCAATAATTATTGGGGGTATCATGATACAAAACCTTGCCTACACCACTCCCTGATAAATGTATTAATGTTAAGTAAAATTTAAAGAAAATCCGTTCAGCTATTTCTGAGTCTATAGGGAATGAACTCTCACACACACATACACACACACACACACACACACACACACAGAGACAAACTTCCATTTATATAGTAATAGAGATAGTCTTATGTATACATTTAAAAGTTGTGAATAAAAACTGTATATTTAGTAACTGTAATTTTAAAAAAGTTATAAAATAAGTTTATGGCTGGAATCAAAAATTTGTTCTAAACATGTGAGAGGTAGTTTTGTTTATTGTGCTTTTTATTTTTTATGGTAGACTCAATGAAATTCATACTGAATCCTTTATAGAGATCATGTGGGTAAATTTTCTCATTCAAGATAATTATTATCAGTTATAATTGTCACATTTCTCATTCCCAATTAATCATTATCAGTTACTTTGCATCTAGTCCTAAATGTTTAAAAAATAACCTTGTAAAAGCTTTGCTATCATTATTAGATATATGATAATCTTTTTAGTCTATTTTATGTTATAGATATGTATTACTTACTTTCATCAAGCCTAATCCAAAATAGATGAAACACTGTTTTTTTTAACTATTAAAGCAATAAAGAAAAGAGTTCATAGAAACATTTAAAATAGTTTATTTGAAAGCATCTGTTTTCTTAGATATGGAATTAAAATGTATTAATATCCTCAGTATGACATCAAACTGAATTTCCATTTTGAATGGAATATTGAATTGTTTTTTTTTTATAAAGTTTTACAAAATTTGTTCAGATGTATTTAGAAATTTTGTATGTCTTAAAGCTGAACAAAAAAAAAATTAATTTTTTTACAAGAAGAAGAAAAAGACCTTTGCATCACATGAAAATAAAAAAATATTTATGTGCTAGATATGAACTTATTTGATAACTGATTGATTTCAAAACCAAAGATAACCAAAACTTTAAAGTTTCATTATTTATGACAGTTTAAAAAACACTTTGACCACATAAGAGAAGCATTTTAATCACATTGAACTTTATTATTTACTTAAAATAAATACCTTTTATTTCAAGTAAAGAGTAATAATAAAAAGGTAGTTTTTATAAGTAAAAACGACAAAAAATCCGAAATACAAAACTAAAAGAACGAATCACCTTGAGTCACCCAATAAAAACCAAATGAAAATATCTATGTTCTGCTGAAACTGAGCAGGCTTCCTTCCAGCTTGAGTTGAACAAACATACAAATTTCTGTCCTATCAAACAAAATTTACAACATTTTCTCCAGGCAGACACCATTACCATCTGAACAAATCAAGATTTATTGTAACTGATAAATCTCAGTGCTCAATGTTTCCTGCCATCATTTGATATTTGCGGACACTAAGCAAAGATGTTTTACCCCAAAGTGTTTTACCGTTGACCAATGGCTCCCATCTACCTCAATTCCAACTGAATTACTTGTCCTGGCATGAGCCATTTCTACTACCCTGCCCTACCAAATAAACCAAAAATATTTCTAATCAGTTCTTGCCTAAAGAATAAACAGTAAAAGAGAGGGAAAGACTTGCAAGTTTCTTTAGGTTACATTTATCATGTTAAAACTGTTTTAGTTGGATCAGCTAATCTGCTGTTCAACAAATTTAGACTTGAAGTTCATCTTTGTGCTAGGAAGTGTGAAACAGATTTTTGTGAGGAAACTATATTTTTCCAGAAAACATTGGTGAATTTAATCTAAAAGATCACTGTGTTTTAAACACTATATTTGGCCATTTGTAAACAGTGCCTAGTCTCTCTGAAATTTTGGCTTGAGACCAAAATCAAGTGGAACAAAAATAAGTGTAACGCATGTATGTCCGTATGTATGAAAATAGTGTAAAAAGAAATAAATAGATAAAGTTTTAATTTGATATATTCCTGTTGTTAGCACTATCCTTGCACTGAAGAAGAAAAAGGATGATGAATAGGACTTTGAAATAAGGAAAGTTATTTGATTTTGAGGACGAGGCAAATCTGATAAAAGTAACCTGTCAAGCCCACAAATTTTAGTTATTTATGAATAATAAACTTATTCAACTGGTTTCTGTCGTGACTACTTTTCTTTAATGTTTTCCAGATAAATCTTTTATTAAGTTTATCTTTTTGAAAACATTTCCTTGCTCAGCAATCAATTACATAAGATAAAGTGCTTTGATTTAACTCGATATAACTCAAATAACTTTTCCTTCTTATTTAAAAAAAAAAGGCAAAAGAAAGAAACTTGAAAGAGTACTTATGCTTAGAATAATTTTGATACTGTCCTATAAATCTTATTTCTAGCTACATTTGTAATTTTCACTGATATCTCATTCCTCTTCAGTTAAATTATACCTTATTCTCATCTACTTTAAACTTTGTTAATTCTGAATATGTGTGTGTGTATGTATGTATGTGTGTGTGTGTTTGTTTGTTTTTTTGTAAATATATCTATGCAACTAAATCACATGTATGCATACTATTTTGTTATGAAGCAAAATATGACTTTATTGATACAAAGGAAAATATCCTATCTGCTTCCTGCATAATATTTTAGATCAGTGATCAACATAATCCAGTTGATCTCTTATATGTTGTATTGAATCCACATGACTATATTCTTATTTTTCCAATTATTTGAATTATATAATTCTATTCTTATTGTTATAAACATAACATTTCTACTTAAAACACCTTAAGCCTTCTTCAGGAATAACTTTTTGAACTCTCATGAAATTGTGAACTGAAACTTATTTTATCCACTTAGATACATTGTTTTTATTCAATAAACTACAATTGGGTATAAGTGTTTAACTATAAAAAGTATTCTTCTAATCATTTAGAAGTGACCAAAGGATTTTCACTTCTAAAAACCTTTACCAACTAAGCTATGTTTTTTTTTTTTTGTTTTTTTTTTACCTATCAACCTCTATGGGTTATTTAAGGTCAATTACACTAAGCTATGTCTTTGCAGACAAGTGATGAGATCTATAAGTAACATCTAAATAAGACTGAATCAAAGATCAGATAATAGCAATCATGTGTCTATAAGGATGAAGAGAACAAAATCCAAATAAAACTAAATGACAAGTCCCCTTTAAGTAATTGAGACTATATTTTAATTTGACCATTTTTTTAACAACAAAGAATTTTTATCGGTAAAAGTGATGTGCTCAAATATTGTTAATATTCAATCAGAAGTATTTTTTCAGTTTTTGTGTACATGGTGAAAAACATTAAAAGAATCTTATTTTTAAAAAATGACTTTTATAAATAGGTGGCATTACTTTTGAAATGAAGATTGTATAATTGTAGAAAATTAATTATATAGCTAATTGTTTTAAAAAGTGGTTTGATTACTCAGAATCAACTGTACATACACAATACACATACACAAAGATACATTTTTAAGATAAATTTCTTCAATCCAAATCTGTAAAAAGTTTTATTCCTATTTTTAAAAAAAGAAGAAAAATTGGATTGTAATTATTAAATGTATTTCTTGTATATTCCAATAGCACATGTGTATTTTCATGCACACCCATATATTTTGACTTTCTTATTCTAAATATTGTTTTACTCTACCCAAATGATGAATAAACCGATTTGGCAAAATAAAGCAAATGGATAACTGATATTGAACAGTCAGTTAGGTTTTTCATTTCTATTGAGTGTAATTAGAAGAGAAAAATGTCACAAGAATCAATTTGATCAAATGTCAACTGACACTCATGTTAAGATTTTATCTTGCACATACAAAAACAATATGCCACACCAATGATACATGACCTATCTTGGATTAGTCAGTACCTATCATCATCTTTTAGGCACTCTGCCAGGAGCATACCAAAAATTTTTCATGTCCATATATTGTCAAATGCTTTATTCCACCCTGCTAGCACCATGGTTCTTGTAGTGGATACTGGCCACTTGACCAACATCCTGAAACAGTTTCCATACTCGACCTGTCTTTGGTATACAGGAGGGGGAATGAAAAAGAAGAAAAATCATTGCAAGCCAGCAAGCATGCCAGTTCTTTGAAGTAAATACTAGCTCAAGTGTCTTCCATTCTTTGATGAACAGTACAAGCTTCTTGTGTGTCACAAGTAATTTCGGCTGTTTTTCAAAAGCACTTTGTTTTCTATACCCGAAGATAAATGGCTCATAGTTCACTTCTTTACTGACTGGCATGGTACTTCACAAAAACTCATCAGCAAAACTTGAGATATGTATTATGCTTTGTCAAATATCTTTGACTTGGTCTTGCATCTCTAAGTGGAATTGTCTTCTTGATGGCCGTATGTTGATTTTGGTGGTAACTTTCAAGAAGTCTTTTTATGAATAACTTGGCAATAAAACTGACGTGGCTCAGTCACCAGCACTTCAAAACATCAATGTGACATACTACTTTTAAGTTATTTCTTTTGCTACATTAAAATGTTCATTCTATCTTCTTCTAAAGTGTGTATGGTTAAGTGGAAAAACGGAATTTTCTGCTTGTCTTTCAACTTTGATCAAAACAAATGTTCAGGTTTGCCAAAATTTTGTTCTTTACAATATTGAGATGTTGCCATGAAACCAGATCAACAAATATTTTCTTTCTTTATTTTTTGCATACAATGTGCAAGATGACCTGAAACATCTGTTTGTCTATTCTAAGCATGTTGTACTGAGTTGATTTGTTGGAAATTTACAACATATCAACCTCATTTATGACTAAAATATATAATTCCCTTTCTTCTTTAAGGAAATATTCATTATACTCAAATCTCTTTATCTAAAAATATAATGAGATGAACATGAGTTGGAAGAGATAAGAAGATTAACACTTTTCCCAAAAGATTTGAATATAGGAAATTGTTTGGAATTTAGTCGTATGGACTATATGTATAAGGTACCAGCAATTGATATTTAAGTAAGGGTCTCCTTGATTGAAGAAATTAAATTATTCAAATATACATTTTTAGAATTCTTAATGATATAAGTGAGCATTTTTTTAATAAATAAAAGATATGTATAAAAATGAAACACAGTAAAGAATATGAACAAAAAACACCAAGATGGAGATTTATTAAAATAAGACACAAATATCAAATGGATATCAAAACATACTATATAGTTTACTAAACTTCATAACCATGATTAATATTCCTAGAGATGAAATAATAGTAACAGTTTTAATTCGAGTGAAAGGTCATGTATAAAGATAGGTATATGTGTATATCTATGTATGAACATGAGTAGATAGATAGATAGATAATATTGTAAAAATAAATAGATAAAATAACTATTTTTCATACCAAAAGACATTGAATAGTACATGGAATGCAGATCAATCAATAAATTCAAGTAAAATAGATTTGAATAAAATAGATTAAAAAAGTTATATTTTATTTTTCATAATTGTTTAGTTTGTTTTATATTTGACACACTTTCAAGAATATTGAATATTTTTTTCTAAAAGGAGTTTTTCAAGTTTAATTCAATCATCTATGACAGGATTTAGACAATTAGAATCAAGACTGATTCATCCTGAATTGGTGTCTGTGTCATTAGTGTACAATCCTGCCTCTTTTATTGGAAGAGCTCCAGATGGTCCTCTCAGGATTCCTAGGCAGTGATTGGCCAATTTTCAAAACTTACCTTTATCTAATTAGCCTACCCCCTCTAATTATCTTTCTATCATTGCCAGAAGGTTAATATTTGTTGTAACTGAATTAGAAACTATTTACATGTATTCATTCACTGACAACTGAATGAGATCAAAGTTGACAAATATTTTTCTAAGGCTGAATAACTCACATCCTGTTTTCTAGATATTTGTACACAGTGGCTCACAAGGAGATGGCATTGTTACCTATAATGCTTTAGTCATTCAAAAACAAAACACTTTTTAGTCATATAACCATAATATGTGGATACTTTTTTATATATATAAATACAGATATATGCATATAATTAATTTGTATCAAGATCCTAGGAGAGCAATGGTTATCAGTGCAGACATTAAATTTTGTTGGTTAGGTTTCTTATTCAGGGTTCAATTAATATTCATTCTATTCCATAGTCTTTCAGAAAATTGCATGAATCCAGAATTTCTTTTTATTCATCCTAATAATAAAGATAGGTATATATATGTTGTATATACATCTCTACTATTATATAAATGGAAGTTTGTCTGTCTGTTTGTCCGTGTGTATATGTGTGTGAGTTCATTCCCTATAGACTCAGAAATGACGGAATAGATTTTCTTGAAATTTTACACAACATTAATATATTTATCAGGGAGTGGTGTAGGCAAGGTTTTATATTATAATACCCCCGATAATTATCGAAAATCAATAATCAAAACTGTTACTATAAATTTATCTATTATCAATAAAGCCATGTTGTTGAGCAACAAGAATGCTCTGCTGCTGTCAAGCGACATCAACACTAAAAATTATATTGGTTAAAATCTTTTTTTCTCATCGAGATAAATAAAACAGTTGACTATATTATTTTAAACTTTTAATCTATTTTTAGAAAGAAATTATTGTTTCAATTAATTGTAATATATATATATTTTTTTAGAGTTATATTTTGTAAATTAATAACTAAGGAATTGTTTTGTTTTACTTACAAACATTTTAAGAAAATAATTGATCTTAAAAAAATTTTAAAAGATTTTAAAAATTTATTTTGAAAGATTTAATTGATTTTAATATTCTTTTTATCTCCATTTATTATTATTTAAAAAAATATTAATCAAACAGCTGAACCAATCATAAATATAAACAAAATCAAACAGTTATATTAAATTGTGAAGAAAAAAAAAAAAATGTTGCTGATGCAAACAAAAACTCAATAAAAAGAAAATTGAAAAATGTCGTATTTCAATATTTTTTGAAAAAAAAAACCTTAAATATTAATAGAAAATTGAAAAATGTAACCATGAACAACTCTTGAATGATATCGCCGATTAAAAGATGTCAAAACAAAAAATTTGTATTTTTCGAAAAAAAAAACTATTTAAAAAAAAAGTTTAATTATTAATAGAATATTGAAATAATTTCATAAATAAATTAAAAAATATTATTAAAAAATGAATCCCCTATGCAAAATCGAACCCGGAATGCCTATGCTAATAAAAAACTAAAAAGCAAAAGACATACCACCACAACAAGACTACAGTGATTGAAATGATTGTCAAAAATGATATTTAATCGTGAAGAAAAAAAACGAGCACAGTGCAGTGCAACAACACAACACGTTTTTTTGTAAAAAAACTTTATCAGGATTCTGTGGCATGGCGATGTACAAAAACAAAAGATTTATTGATATATAAATGGAAATTAGTGTGTCTGTGTGTTTGTGCCTGAATTTGTTCCCCATGGACTCCAAAACGACAGAGCCAATTTTCTTGAAATTTTCACACAGTTGTATTTTCCTTTATGTATATGGAACTGGAACTGTTCTTGCTGTCTGTCTATTTTTAAATATGTCTGATAAGTGTTGATTATCGAAAAATCAAAAAAATCAGCTTCTAAAAGGAATGGTCCAATTTAAAACAAATTTTATACACTCTTAAAGTCTACCATTGAATGAATTGTTCAAAAGTCCCATGACTACAGACTTGCAAAATACTTTGCCGATTTTTGGTGCAGAGACTTGAAATTTTATATATGGAGTATTGGGACATGACGAAAAAATTCAATTTGGCTTTCAGACAGAAAAATAGCTGTTAAAGGGGCAAACGTGCTCCTGGTCAAGACCAGGAAATATTGCTAGTGTTGTATATATATGTTGTATATATAGGGTAACAATATCAGATCAACAGATTAACAACCTGTTATGCAGGCAAAATATGCAACATGTTCACTAAGTAAAAAAGAAATAAGAGTTATCAAACAGAGAACCTATACGAATATTATTTTTAAAATTATCAAAGTTATACTTTATCGATGACGTGAAGATAATAAACAATTGCTTATTGTCTTGATGTCATGATAAAACATCATCACCTTTCCAATTGAAATATTTACTAATTCTTTATAACCAGTTAAATTTGGATTGATTGATTCATTTTATATAACTGTGAACCCTTTATGGGTCATTAAATGCCAAAGATATTAGTTTTTATAGTATGGTCAGTGGAAGTTAAATATTAACTTATGGTGCAGAGGAACCTTTCCACTATATCTTGTTGTACAACTTTTTTTCCCTAGACTTTGAATATGACACACCTGTGCCCTTCACTCATACTAACTGAAAAGAGAAGCACTAATCTGCATACCATGATAACAAAAAAATCTATACAATACACTATAGCTGTATAGATTATGAACATATCTGACTAAAACACTTCCAAGAAATTACTTTTAGATGTAAAAAATCATTACTCAACAAGGTAATAGAATAGATGTGTCTATTTTTCTTAAAGTTCACAATTATAAATTAGGGTCTTTTATAAAAATACCTGTATTCTCAGCTCAACTGTTCACATTCCTCCCCAAATTAATAGAGTTGGTTGTATTTCATCAAATCCCAATTTCTGCTACATCCTACATAGACATAAAAAATAACCGTAACTTGCTAGTTTTGTCCAAATTCAGCTTGGAAGATGCTTAGATAATAATTAAATGGTTTCAATTTTTTTTTTAATAATTTTTTTTCATTTTGTGCCTTGTCATGTGGAATATACTTGCAATTCTTATATACCAATAATTTTATATGAATAGATTAGATATGGTTTTTCTTTTATGAAAAAACTATACATTTTTTATTCAAGATATCTAAAAATAAGAAGGTTAATCATTCTGACTCAATAAGTTATGGGTTAAAAGAAAAAAAATCAAACTCCATTTCCTATTGCTTGACTTAAACCAGATATTGTGTAATAAATGCATAGGCTACATCAACTAAATTTTTAACATCATTAAGCATGCACATTTTTCAAAATTAAGATAAAATAAACTTTAAGATATTGTTAAAAAACAATAGTTATTACTAGTTAAAAAACCAACTTTCTAGTGATTAACTTTTTTTATTTTTAGTTGCTGATTTTTTAAATAAAAATAACCAATATAATGATGTCCCTTTTCAACAATTTTTTCTTCCTAAAAACAATAGCTGATCAGAAAAATAAATTAAAACCTTGGCAGAGTGTTAAGCAAAGTCTCTTGATTTATTGAACTTGGAGAGACATAAGATATTGATCACAAGGTTGATATAAAGAAAGTATAAAAACTATGAAGAAATAACTGTGAGCACACAGGGAAAGAAGCATTAAGTATGGAATATGGAAAACAGTCAATTGCAACAAATCATGAGCCTTTGACATTATTCATAGAAATAGAGCTATGAAGAAGAATTGGATAGTGAATAACTGTTTCCCCAAATGATTAAACTCAACACCGTCATATACAAGATCGTTTCTTTTCTAACAACAAGGATGTTGACATGCCTGTCAGTTGGAAAAAGTTTTTTCCCCAATGACAGCAAAGAGTCCCTGGTGATAAAACTGCTAAATTATTTGCAGCATTAGAGTGAAAATAAAGATCACAATACAATATGATAAATGCCAAAATATCATTCAGTACTGTATAACTAAGATTTATTATAAGCGATTTTTTTCCTAGAATACTTATAAAGGTTTATCTATAAACTTATATTTTGAATATGAATAAATACAAATATGCCTTGCTGAATAAAATCAGCATTTGAAAGCAAATGTGATATTAGAAGCAATGTATAAGAAACCATCCACCCAGAAAGAATATTGTATTAAAGGAAAAAAAAGGATGTTTATTCTTCTATCAATTCATAAACATAAAGCAATGTTTTCCACCATCTAATTTCATACACAAATTCACTTTGTTATGAAAATAAGTTATTTGTTCTTCTTCAAGTATTACTTGAACTTGGAAATATTCATGAAGCCTTTTCAGAACTATGAACTTAACCCATTCATTAAACCAACAACAGTAGACTGTCTACATTCCGTAAGCATTATTATGTACAATGTGAAGCTGTTCTATAGTTATTTTCACCTGCAGTCATAATTCAACCAATTACCTCCAGATGAATGTCACTTAGAATTTGTATAAACCAACTTCTCAGAGGTGTGACAGTGGACATTTGAGAGTCAAAATTTAAGAAACCATAAATCTATTGTAGAATTGTTCTTTTTATTCTATTTCCAATAACTTTTTTTTAAATAACAATTTCCATTTTCCTTTCAAATGATGCAATCATTTTAAATATACAATAAATATTTTCATGAGTTTCAATTATGTTAATACATATGTTTGGACACTTTTTCTAATTGTCTTAGGTCTAAATATACTTTCAACAAGTATTCTAGGTCTAATACAGTGATGACAAAAAAAAAGTTACATTTTTATATGAAGTGAAAAAAACTGTATTAGAATAAAGTAGTATAGTATCTTCATATCATCTCAGAGTTTGGTAGAAGGCAAGATTAATCATTTTACACAGTCGGTTATATTTCTTTCAAAAGAATACATTATGAGAGGAATCACTCCCTTTTCATCTTTCATAAGTTAAATATATGTTTAAAACTTGGAAACTTCTAAATTACATGAAAACCTCCAAATGGATGATACTATCTTATCATTCTAAGAACATAATTCCATAATACATCAATAACCCAGATGAATCCATAAGAAAAATTATTCAGATTAGATTAGGTATTTAGATTTATTCTCAATAAAAGTCAAAGTATAGCCAATTTTTAATTTTGTGAAAGCATATATTTCATATACGTAAGTAATATGTTTTTAGAAGTTCACTTCTGATTTTAAATGGTTTTTCTTCGATACAAAAAATAATTGACTATGAAAGATATTTTAGTTTTAGAACAATGAGTATATTAGTAGTAACAGAGACTGAAAAAATAATAAGATTCCTTGTTGAAAGATTAGAGCACTATTTAAAAGGGGACAAACATCAGTCTACAATCCAAAGTGGGCCAGTCCATTTCTCACTTGCCATTGGATGAATTCCCAGACATGTATTTTACTCTTGATAAAATAAAATTAATGTGATTATTAGTTCTTTAAATTTGGTTAGAGAGGGACCATGATGCTAAGGTATGCCTATTTTAATTCTCCTATCATGATAAATCTAGCAATGATGTGACTTCTAATTTTTTTTAGTTTTACAAGTACATGGAGCTATCTATTTAAAACTATTATTTTCTCATTTATTCACTTGGGAGTCAGAACTATGGATTGAATAACTATTAAAAACAACAATGACATTTCATTGCTTTAGTTACCTAAAAATATTTGTTCAGAAATTATTCATTTGTCAATAATTAATTCAAGACAATGATGTCCAACTCATTCATTTATTCATTATATATCTGTCATAGGAAAGTTACAATTAAAAATGTATAGGTTGGGAAAGCATTATACAACCCATATTAAATATTATATTGTAATTAGATGTTTCTTAACTTGGAGTCCTCTTAATAAAATAACCTGCATTATAGAAATTTCTAAAATTAATTTCGTTCTTAAATAATTTACAAGAAAACCAAAGTCATACATTTAAGTGGAATTATTTGTTTTAAATGTGTCTTTTAGTGGAAGAAAATAAAGCAAAAAATATACTTTAAATAAAATAATTATCTAATAATAATATTTGTGCCAGAAAATTATTTGTTCCATGTCAAAGATATAAGCATTGTAAATAGTCAACAGACTTTTATATCTGGTAGAGTATAAACATTTTTTTGGACAACAAACATTCACCTCTAGCATTAAATACATAAGGGCTAAAAAAATCAATGAATAACAAAATCTCAATAACATTTTATTGTTTAAAATTTTATTATCATAATAACTTTATGCAAGTGGTTAAACTGGTGATATTATTGGTCTTAAAACAATGAACATGGATACAAATTTACTGATACATTAAAGATCTCAATTTTTTGTGATTAAAACTTGTTGGAAATAAAATGATTCCTGGGAAATGAATTACATTTGGCAAGGATATGAAAACTAAAGTTATGGGATTAAGATATAAAAAGGCTTTTTTTTCTTGTCTTTAAGTGAGGATCTTGACAATGAACAGAAATTATGTAATAGTCAAAGGATCTTTCAGATCAACTAAAGTTATCATAAATGGGAAATTTCATTGAAACAGCAAGGGACATACAAGTAATAGCTGTGTAAATAGGATAGTGAGTTGCACTGGGTAGATCTCTGATGAAATAGTGATGATCCAGGTGCTCTGATTTGGGCCTTAGAGATTTTGGAGTTAATGGTCTGTACCTTATAACTCAGTTCTTATAGAAGGTGCATTTTGAGAAGGGGAAGAATATGTCAGTAGTAATTTATGAACAGATAACAATATTGTTTCATTTAGTTATAAGTTAATAACTCTTGTCACAAATAATAGTGAAGAAATATGTTAAGAATTTTAACAAGATTTCCAAATAGAAATCCAATTACATGAAATTAATTCTAAAATAATTTATTTACCCATGTGTTAAGAAATATTGTAATATAGCATATGTTTTGTGATCATTTAAGAATCCATTGTCGGAAATGAACAGGTTTTTGATCATTTTTCATTAGTACTTATAAACAAAGTTCTGAACAAATTAAATCTTATGGTTGCAGTATATATATATCTAAATAAATTTTACATGTTGATACCTACATTTTATGGTTATATACCCTGTCAATAGTACTAGCAATCAGACTAAATTGATCTAATGGTTTAGTGCATGACATTACTGGAAGCATTTAAAGACTAAATATCAAATGTTTTGTAGCCATGCTTAAAAAAAAATCCTAAATAAAGTTTGGAAAAGTGCATATCATTTCATCAACTACTTGAGAGAGCAAAGAATATAACTACAAAAATACTAAGTTAATTGTATAGCAGGAACAATATATTTTATTAAGAGATATCAAAAGTACCATCCAAAACCTGATAGCTATAATTTCAAGAAGTAGAACCTTAACAAACTATGAGAAGTATCCATGGCTAAACAAGAACACTGCAGATGATAAATTCATATGCTAAGATTATTTGGACAAATATTCTCATTTTGATGGTTATTTTCAGAGTTTTCACATATGTTACTTTCAATTTTAAGTGGTACTTGAATTCATGATCTTTCCGATCAAACTCAATCCTTAACTAAATTAACTAAAGATTGATGGCACATTAAATAAACTCTAAACATTACCCCTAAATGTTTTTTTTATTTATAAAATAACAAAGAATGTTTATATAACAATGAATATTAAGAAATTGTCTACATATATTTAAACTTTAAAACTCATAAAACTAAGAAACACTATAAAATTAACATTAGGTTGCAACAGGCAGGCATGGAGCTGCTCGAGAACCATATATGTGCTTTTGCCAGCACACTATCAAAGACACTATTGAATTCACCTGGGAGCTATATAATGACAACACCAGTGTTGTTTGGTAAAACCGCCAAGATTGCCATTAAATTATATTGGTATCATTATGTTTGGTGTTCATTTTGATGATAGTATTCAGTGTTGGGGCTAGTGTTCAGTTTTTGTTGACATGAAGACAGGTGTTTTTTGTGGGGTTTCATTTGTATACTATTACTACTATAAAAACCCAACATAGGTAAAGATACAATATTCTGATTGAGTTATATCTAAATACTTATATTAGTTTCATTTTTTGAAACTTTGTATTTTTTTCCTAGAAATTTTTTAAATTTGAGTTATTTCCATTTATAAAGGGTGATCTTAATTTTACTTCTGGTCAAATGACTAGCCTACAATTTCCATTTAGACTGTCTTTATCCAGATACTTTTTTACTATTAGCTGTACATTATCATAGTGCATATCATTTCATCATCTATTGAGAGAATAGTTGATGAAATGAGTTCAACAATAAACAGTAAAGCATAGAAATAATGGTAGTCAAAATATTCTGATAATAATGATGATAAATACAATAGTTTTGTAACAAGTGTATCATCTTATCTATATACTTAGGAAATTTTGATCATTTTGCTTGCTTGGATGAAACAGTCACATGTGTGTCCCATTTACCTCCCTTTAGTCACCCTTCTTTAACTGGTCTATTTCTTCATCAATAATTTTAACTTCTTTCTTTCCTTGGTCCTCCTTGCATTTTAACTTGATAGGAGTAACTAAAAAAACACTATTGATATCAATTAAAACAATGTTTACAATAATTTCAATGCAAAGACATTCATTCAAAATAATTCAGCTCAATATTTGATTGACTACTAAGACACTAGAGGAATAACTTCAATTGCTCAAATACATTTTACTTGACAGAGTTGATCAAGCAAGCAGAAGCTTAAAGGCTTTGCATCTATATGCTTATAAAAATTTTCTTGGTTCAAGCAATGCTGTGGAAATATTAAGTGCTCTGGATGTCACAAGTCTTACAAGAAAAAGATATGAGAAATTATGGAAAAAAGTGAAAGTGACAAAATGGCATAAAAATTGTGAGTACAAAACTAGTAGTTTTTAATGGGTACACACACCAGATTTTCAATAATTGGGTAAAATAATTATTTAAAATAGTTTGTTTTGAAAGAATATGATAAATACAAAAGCACTGTCTTAATGAACATTTTATTAATAAGATATGAATTAAACATTTATTTGACTTAACACGTAATGGATGTTCTGGTTATAGTTTTATTGATAGGCAAAAATATCACTAAATCAGTTGATATTTAGGAAAGTTAGTTTTCTTGATTTAAATAAGAAATCTATCATTACCTTACCTTCTTGTTATATAGCTTTACTAGTATATATATATATATATATATGTATGTGTGTGCATGTGATAAGATTTGTAAGACTAGATAAAAGAGCATAATGTGATATCTGTTTAGGAAGAGAAACAAAACCTTGATATATATAAGAAATTGGAAAAGATGAAAGAAAGTAAAGCAAGAAATGAAAGATAGTCATTCTGTAGACATGCAGAATGATAGAACTAGACATGGATAAGGTAACCATCATGAAATTAGAAATAAGGAATGTCAATTTTTACTATTTTGGTAGATTTCTCATTTACAGTTCCAGCTTGTCTCATTTTGGATAGCAGTTTATAAGACTGACCATGTTTGTCATCTTACACAAATGATCAGCAACAGATAACAGTTTGGAGGTGACTTTATCAAGATATTCCATCATCTTGGTATTCTTGCTAAAATATGGAATGACAGACTCATCTGCATATCAGCAGTGTTATGTTTAATCATTACTCTTATTGCTCTGCTCCAAAGATGTGATTTGATAGTATGCAAATGTAATGCAGGTTTAATCTCATATCCTTTTCAAAGCATGTATATATCTCATATGAAGTAAGTTTACATTATATATATATATATATATATATATATAAACTAGCAGATGTATTTAGCTTGCTCTAGAGTAATGCTTCTCAACTGGAGTCCACATGGACCCTGAGGGTCTAGTAATATTTCTAGAGGTCCACAGGCAAAACACAACAAATTGGGGGTACAATGTCTTTTTACCTGTGTATACAAATAATGCTGTAGTGAATTTGACTGCTTCAGAAACTCTGCTCTCCAAGAGCTAGAGTCGCTTGATCATGGAAGAATAAATTATACTATAACTATAATTATAATCATTATCATTATTAATTAGTATGCTCATTAATGGTAATACCCTCTTAGCAGGACGCTTTATCTCCATACCTCTGATAATAGCATTGACACCACCTACACTGTGCCATACGTTAGGGACCGTACAGAGCCCCACAACAGTGGTGATGAGAATTCGAACTTAAGTTGGGATATCCTTAACTTAACTGAACAGTTTATTTCATTATTGTTGGCTACCACAACAGTAGCAGAAGAGGATTAGCACTACAAATTAGTGGCAATAACAACAAAAATTCCCGAAAACTTAACCACATCACTGTACAAAACAGCATTAAAAGTGATTACTGACAGACAAAGTAAAATAACTAAAAGTTGGAAAAAAAACAAAAAAAACAAGCATTTTTTTTCCTTTCTCAAAAAGAGTTTTTTTTCTTAAAGAAAAAAAAAGGAATAAAACATACATTACATATTTTTTGCCTCCCCCACTAAAAAACAAAATGGCAAATAATTATTCTCAAATCTACTGAACGAAGCAAAATAATTTGAAAAATTACTCTACAAAATTACCTTTGCAAGGTAACAGAAAAAAAATTTTAAAACCTGCTTGTTTAAAAACCACATATGCAAATTAACCTTAAAAGTGTTAATTCTTCAAAGAAAATATACTGAAAAAAACCAACCTTTTTTTTCTCTTTCCAATGAAAAATTATTTTGGCTATTCTAACCAAAAAGAATAATCTTTTGTTCTGTCTCGCAACATAAAAAATTCTTTAACCCAGGTGATAAAGTCCTGTACAAGGCCTACGAAAACAATATCACCTTCTGGGAAGTAGGTACTATCAAGCAAAGAATCGGTGAACTGGTCTACATTGTTCATGGACCAAATAACACCTACAAACACCACAAGAACCAGCCCAAGAAATACTGTGTGAACGAATCTGAAGTATTACCTCAAAAAACCTGCGAAGAACTGATCGATATAATATTCGATCATTTCAGTCTCGACCCACCCAAAGTAACCCCAGAAGTATGACGCTTGGGAAGAAAAAGAAAATTCACACAACCTCTTAACATAAATCCCAAGAGTAAGAAATATTAAGTTTTTTTATGTTTCCCTTTTTCCTTAATAAATAAATAAAAAAAGTAATAAAAAGTAAAAATTAAAAAAAACTCTTGGAAGGGGGATGTTGTAAGACCGAATCTCACTTCATACTGGACTCGTCCAGACTTTATATAAGCAGCTCCTGAGGCTGATAGGGAGGGAGATATTAATG
>JAYKTE010524920.1:0-18635 GCA_036873565.1 Xipholeptos notoides | reverse complement strand
ATAAAGAGACCTGGCATTCACCAGGAATATTCTGAACAATACTTGGCCAGGTATTTATTTATCAGAAGTCAGAGTGAGTGAGTGACACTGAACTTCTCCACGATTTTTTTATAGAGATTAATTCCCCTTGATGGAACGAAATTCAATATTTCCCTTGCAATTTTTAAAACACCCAAACTGCCAAAGGGATACAATATAACTACCCTATCTTTTTCTAAATATTAATTAATAAAAAGAATATTAATTCATTTTTTTTAATCATAAGAAATTTTTGGGTAAATTTTCTCTTTAAGCGAAAACTTACACTAGTAGACGAAAAAATATTTTTCTTGTAGATTTGGTATGATTTAAAAGAATCTGCTAACTGTTTCCGCCGCAAACATTATTTCCTCTAACCCTAACCCCTCCACTTAGGGATTTGCTACTAAAATCAACCCCAATTCTAACCCAAAAGGTAAATTCTTTCGTTTTTTGTTAATAAGAAAACCGTTTTTGGTGTGTGTGGTGTACTGACTGGTGCGCCGGGGGGGGGGGGCGTTGCGTAAGGTGCGGTCACCGGTGCGGTGATTCCCAACCGTAAATATTTTTTTCGTACTTGGATTACTCCCCTTCTCGATCATATATGTCAAAAATAAAATATTTTATAAAATTGAAGTGTTCAAATTTACAACTATATTTTTCTAAATATCAATTAATAAAAAAATATTTTAAAACTAAGGATTTGCTACAAAAAATCAACGTTAACAACCCTAACTCAAACGGTAAATTCTTTCTGTTTTTGTTAATAAAAAAATCGTTTTTTTTTTTTTAATATTCCGTTTCTTCTAAATAAAAAATTACGTTGGTTTATTTATTATTTATTTTCGATTTTGGTTTAATATAATAATTAGAAAATTAATTATATCAATTGAAATGTTAAATAGAAATGTCGCTTAAAGTAAAGTTTAAGCATTAAATCGTATTAGTAAAAGAAAGTCTATTTTTCTTTTAGATTTTGGTGTGCTGAAAAAGAATCTGCTAACCGTTTTTGGGCCAACTGATTCCACCCCTCTGTAGCCCTAACCATGCCCCCCCCCACTTAATACTAATGATGTTACAAAAATCAATCCCAACCCTAACCAAACTCTCACCTTAGCCTTAATTCCAACCCAAAATACAACACAACAGTATGTGCCTTTAATGATTTCATAGAGTATGTGAGTTATCTTTCTTTGTAATGTGACGCTCAAACTTTATTAATACCGAAATGCCAGCTGTTTCAAGTATTTTCGATAAAATTATATTGATCATGATTATCAAACTCAAACCTGGGCCACCCACTTGGAGAACATTCTAACAATGAACCACTGTCACTCATAAAATAACTTTGATGGAAGAAAGTATCATCATCATGTGCTAGGTCTGCTACAGACATCGGCGATCATGGTCTTCCATTCATCTCTATTGTTAGTTCTCCTGATGAAAAGAAGGTATATGAAATTATAAAATACAAATATCATTTCCGGTTGTAAAGGCTATTTTCAAATAGGTCCAAATACTTGCAGATATATATTTCGCTTATTCTTGCTTAAAATACAAATTATACAATTATTTCTCTAAATTTGCTTTCAATTGACATCTCTCTTATTTGTTTATTTCATTTAGTTTAAAATTTTCTGTATTTTTGAATTGCTGCTGCTTTTTTTAATCTCAAATTTCAAGGTGGCTGACAATCAATGAATTATTTTATGCTACTTCTTCACTTCAATTTCAGTTGTCAAAATTTTAACAAGCAGGACCATTCTTATTGTGTTGTTAATTTCAATTTTTGTTTTGATTTGTTACAACTTATCATTTTCGTCGTTTAATGCCGAGGAAAATCATTTTGGGTTAGATCTTTCTTCTGTAAACCAGTTGTTAACATAAAAATTAAATAACTACTCATAGTTTTACGAAACCAAATCTTAAAGTGAAAATAGACAATGTTTTTTTTAGGGCAACTAACTACCATTGAAACCAGACAGTTCCTCTCTCCTCACTTTTTAAATTTCTATGTTACTTCTTGAATTATGTTGTTAAAAAAACTGTAGGTGTGAATAATAATGAGTATTACATACATTAGATTACAAATAAATGACACCACTAACAACAACAACCTATATAAAAACTTAAGATGATAAAACTTTTCATGTAAATTGTTAAAGATAATTCTTTCCTTACCCATGTTCAGGAATTCCAAAAAGTGTTCTTATATATATATATATAAAATATGCATTGTTGAGCAATCAGAAAACCATAACAGTTACTGTAACAGTAACTGTTATGGTTCTCTGAAATGGTACATTATTATTTTTATATTAACAGGAAGCCGTCATATTAATGGGGATTTATTTACTAATTGTATCTTTAAAATCGTGATAACCTAAAAACCGATTCACTTTAAGATTTTATCAAATATTTTTAAAACCTGTTTTATACAAAAAAAAAAATTCAGACTAATCCTAACATTAAAAGTTCTCTGGAGCAGTCCTTACTCCAGACTTACTCTAAAATAGAAATCTACAAACACTCTTCTTCCCTCACTGTTTGATGAATAAGCATCATCATTGTATGTGTAGATGTAACAAGATAAAGAGTGGGATTATTAATAAATGAGTGTTAGAGAAAGTTTTAAGTTAGTGATTAGACTAGAGAGAATTAGTGATTCGTTATTAGGTAGAATTCATTATTTTTTAGAACCTGTGATCACTTGTGTGGTCCTGTATAGAGTTATGGCTTTGCTTAATGCAGAATCTTGTCTCTGGTAGGGCCATTAAATGGACATAAAAACTTTCTGCTATTTCCCCCCCACTGACCAGAAAGGGAAGGACAGAGAAACAAGTGACCACCCATGGAATGGGAGAAAGAAAGGATAGAGAATGAAGATAATAGGAGATACCCATAGATAAGAAGAATGGGGGGAAGAAGAAAGAGAGAAGAAAAGATAAGGAAAGTATAGAGGAAGGAAAGGAAGGGTAAAAGAAAATTAGAAGATTTATTAAGGATTGAGTTTTTTATATATAAAGGAAGATTTCCAGCAGCAGAGTTAGTTGGGACCCAGAGTAAGCTGGGGAGTGTTGGCAGGCCAGTTTGTCTCAGCTCAGGGCCAGTGTCCCCCCCCCCCGCCCCAAGCCGGGCCAGTAGAGTTAAAAACCTGTTGCCATCTCTCTCTGTTGCAAACAAAAAAAAATGAAATATAATTTTTTCTAAAAGAACCCATCGTCTCTTGTTTTTCCTCATCCATGTTCGCTTGATAATATTATTTTCCAGCACCCACCCCATTCCATGTAACAACAGGTGCAGGATGATCAACGGCCATACCCAAAAGGGTGCACTGTACAATGCACCGCTGCGCTTGTATGTTATTTAGACAAAGGTTGGAAATTCCTGGCTGTCATGCATACTAATGTCATGTCATGCTACTAACTTTTGCTTGCATCGAAACAAAACTGTCTCGTATAATTCTCCATTTAACTTTTTTTCCTTTGCTATAATCTTTGTTATTTTGTATAAATAAATCACAACATTAGAGCCAAGGGGTGACAAAATAGATGAAGAGCAATTTCTATACCTCTGCCTTAACTCATCGTTCCTTCCTTCCTAAATGCGACCAGTATTTTGATTTCAGCCTCAAACCCAACTGGTTTTCATTGATAAGTGAACTGACTTCTCACCTATTCAAAGTTTCTCTCTAGTGACATGAAAGTTTCTCACATACTTTGCCCACAGAATTAACAAAATAATAGATTTCTTGGTTTCTCTAGATACACTTTCCAGTTATCAGTGACACAAGCCTGCTATCATTACAGTCTTTGATTGGCATGCAGAAAAATCTTGTTTTGGCACGCACAACCAAAAAAGCTGCTCACCCCTGGTATAGATAAGGGTACATTGTCATTTTTAGAGAGAATGCAATGCAAAATATACAATGTATAGACAGTATTCCCAAGTAATTTGAGAGGAGGGATTTTTGGAGATTACAATGGATCTAAATGAAAAGATGGGGAATAGGTTTATGTTATTTACAGATTTCTATTTTAAAACCAGTCTTAGCTTTCTCCTTGTCACTATCTGTTATGTTCGCTCTTGTGCCGGGTCAATTAGTTTTTTATTTAGTGTTCTAAAAGTCCAACTACCGTTGTTTTAAGATGTTTTTTAAATGAAAAAAATGCTGGATGTTTTAGTAATTATCATTTTATTTTCTACTCACTGACCATGACCCGGCGTTGCTTGGGTATCTACAGGCAATGTCTGATTATAAAGTGCTCTTCTAGCTTTTCTTGCAAAATCTAGTTCACTACATGGGTTTCATTATATTAGTAATTATTATATAGTTAATATCAGTAAAAATGGTCTACATGTAAATTTTACCAAATATTTTTTATAAAATCAAATAAAGAAGCTACTGCAGTCTAAGACATTAAGAGAGAGAAAGAGAGAAGAGATGCAGAAAAATAGGGATAAAAAAAAGTGGCAATGATAAAAACATGATAAAAACAATTGCCATCTCTGCAAATAAGTTATGTACAAAAACTTTTTCAAAATTCACAGAAAATAGGAAACAAGGAGAGAAATCCAGTGGGCATTAAGTCAATGCCCAATTTACAATGAAAATATCATGTAAAATTTTTTTTTGTCTAATCAGTACAAAAATGTGCTCATAAAGTGGGGGGTCAGTTTACTATATTTATACAATAGAAAACTGAACCCCCACTTAATGTCCACGTCTAAATTTCATTCATCATTTGAGGTATTTGTAAAAATAATGATGCTATATTATTTGTAACTATACAAGTTTTCTACACATGAAATTTCAGATACATTCACACAATAGAAAAAAACGAAAGGCCTGTCCAGTTTACCACATAAAACCATTCCAGAATGAACCCTGAAATAATCGCAGGACTTAAAAGAAAAAAAAATGACATTTTTTGAAAAAAACTTTTTGCAATCAGCACAGATCACTATTTTGCATCTTTGTGTGAAATTTTGGAAAAATTGGTTGAAAGCATTTGGAAATAAAAAACGTGGAAAAATAATACGCCATGAAAAACAGCTATGATATTTCAAATTTAAAGGACTCTCACCATGACGGGCAACGGTTGTGTACAGAACATATATCTGAAATTTGATTGATATTTGTCAAAAACAAATACCGAAAACATAAAAAAACATTAAAAAAAAGGCCAAAGTTTCGGCCAAATCGGAAAATGCGTTTTGCCATTCCACTTCTCGATCAAAATCTCAGAAGTTGGTTGAGATCGTTTTGGAACAATTAGGAGTAGCGTCTGATTTTACTGAGAAAACTTATTGAAAAATGGGGTATTTTTGGTAAAATGAGCTGTGACTTTATGTCCACGTGCCAAATCAGCTAAAAATTGACGTTTTTGAAAAAAAAAAAATTTTTGACAATCAATGTAGACCACACCAAGCGTCTGTGTGTGAATTTTCAACCAAATTGGTCAAACACAACCCACAGATGTAAAAAATGGGGTAAAAAGAGACGTTAAAAAAGGAGGTTTACAACACTGTTTTTTTTTTTTAAGTGTTGATGTCATGCGGAAAAAATCGCATCGGAAACGTTGATCTGAAGTTTGGTCGAATTTTGTTAAAGACGATGTGGGTGTGCAAAGAATGACAAATGCTCGGAAAATTGCAAGTTTCATAGCACGGAACACGGTTGACCCTAACCAAAATGGCCTGGTGGGTCCAGAACTAACTGTGCACTCGTGGTCTCTGAGTCTATAAAAGCCTGCGAAAAAACCTTAGAGACGCTATTTATCGAAACCTTTTGATTTATAGGTAGGGATATCAAGAAATAAATACACATCTTGTGGCCAGTTAGGCTACAAGGAGTGATGCCACTTAGTCTACTCTTCAAAGTCTTGTCATTTTTCACTCTTCAAAATTCTTAACTTACATTATCCTTTAGTAAGCAAAAATTCAATTGATTATAATGAAAAAAAAATTACAAAAGCACTGCAGAATTCAATTTTTAACTAACAATAACTAATGTTGCCTAATATCATACTAACATTTTACAACACATAAAAATGGCCTTGTGCTTAACTTGGGTTGGTGCTCGACCAAGTAAATATCATACTAACATTTTACAACTAACATCTGATAAATATTTGTGACTACATAATCCCAAGTAGATCTACTAGCATATTATTGTCTCAGCTGATTTTCATTGCTGCATAGTTCTTCTTACATTTTCCAGCATCCAGCCGAATATAGATACTCGCAAGAAACAATTAGAAGCTTGGTGCTTCCTGATTCTGGATTACTGCAAACACCATAAACTTTACAGTCTTGATGTGACGGAAATACAAAGTTCAGACTTGTTTTACAACAAAAAAATTAACAGTATCCTTTTTTTTTTTTACTTTGTTGATGTTTATCATAAAACATGTCATATCGATTTACAAGTAACATTTTTGTGTATATGCAATCTTAAAAGAAATTTCATGTGTGTGTGCGTAAACACTGTGCCAATCTTCATTGCAGATTGTTGCTGGACTCACAACCGGTTTGCTGATCCACAAAATACAATGAACAAAGACCTTTTTCCGGAAAATATATATTATTTTATTAGCGGTTGCAACCAGGGTCAATTTGGAAAGAAGTCTCTATTTAGAAAAAAGTTTTTTGTGGGCCGTGTCACCAAGTGACAAGTTTCTCCTCTCATCGAGACCAAAGCCTCCTTGCCAAAATTTTTTCGAACAAGAATCTCGGAACGACACTCTCTCCAATTGGGAATCTTGGGCAAGACTCCGGCAAGGATCTCTTCTAAAAAAATTCCTTCCAAATATATCTTTTTGGAGGTTGTTTGCTCTGGCCACCAGCTTTAAGGCCGTTTAACAACCTGGATGTACAGTGAGGTGAAACAAGTCTTTGGACAAAACAAACATGTTTATTTTTTAGTAATTTGGTACAAATGATATCAAACAAAATAATAAAATGAAACTTTCACATTACTAAAACACATAGAAATGAGAGAAAATAATTTTTTTTTAAAGAAAAGAAATTAAGCATTTCCAAAAATAGATAGTGAAACAAATATTTGAACAGATGCAAAAAGCATGTTTAATATTCAATCAGATTTCCAATGAGATTCAAGTCACCAATCACATGTTCTCTACAGACCTTTGCAAGTTATTCCCCAAAATATGTGTATTTGGCTACATTCATCCTTCCTTAAATTATTTCTAAAAAATTTATTTTCTCTCATTTCTGTGTTTTAGTTATGTGAAAGTTTCATTTTATTTTGTTTAATATCATTTGTACCAAATTGCTGAAGAATAAACATTTTTGTTTTGTCCAAAGACTTGTTTCACTTCCCTGTGGATCTGACTAGTCCATTGAGTATTTTCATTTTTAATTATTTTTTATTTTATTTCAAATATATAATTTTTCTTTTTAACCTTGAGATTTTTTGTTTAAAAAAAAAATCATTTATTTTTTATCATTCACATGTCTGCTGCAAAAATTTCTATTTTCTTTCCAAATTAAATTTTTTTATGCCCACCATAGTTTTTTTAATTACCTATATTTCAAACGCTGCTAATTATTAAGCAATGTTGCCATTGAAAAAAGTCACTTTTTTTTTCAGTATTCGCTCTAAAAATTTTTTTAAATCTTTGAAAAGAGAATACATTTAAAGCCAAAATCTTGGAGAAGAACTTTGATTTACCTTTATTTTAATGATTTCATGTAAGTAATATTTATTATTTTCGTAAATTTTTTTTTATTTCAATTGTAACTTTCACGAAGTACCTGAATTGTTTTTAACAACTTTTGTCACACGAGAGCTTGTACTTAAAGGAAAAAAAAAAAGGGCCTTTTTTTTAATTTTATATTTTATTTTGTTAAAAATACATTTTTCAAGAAATAATGAGCTTTGAAAAGTGTGTATAAATTTTTTTGTTTATGTGGTATACATAGTTGTGTAATATTTCACATAAAATAATTTTGATTCAATGTTTCATTTTGAATTTCTGATGATAAACTGAATTTATTTCCTTAACCAATCTCAAGGAAAATTGTCATCTGACAGTCTGCTCACAATCCTAGATGAACTGAAAAAGAAGGGTAAAGTTTTCATGATACTATCAGAATTTGTCTTTTCTTGCTCATCTCCAAATGAAGCTTTTGAGATCTTATTAGTCTGTCTGTATTAAATTCAAAATTGGATTTTAAATGAAATATCCCACCCTCAATTTGTTTCTCCGTCTCAATTATATTTGAGGTTTTCAAACAACTTTCTGAGACTGTCTTTTGATGTCATGATTATTTGACATTGAATTTAAGAAGTGGCCCTCAAAAATTATAACTTTAATGCAAGTCAGTAATGCTTTAAAAACCATGGTGGTCATGCACACAAGAACTGATTGTTTTTTGCATTTTCATTAAAATAAATTCTAGCAACAATTGTGCATCATTTAGCATGTCCACTTTAGTGTTCTAAGTATTGGTGTTATTTATTACTTTTAACGCAAAGGGGTTAAGTATTTAAACAGTGTATACATTTCTGAGACACTTTGTACAACAAAAAAATTGATTGATTTGGGGGTTATTACATTTTAATATCAGTATGGTGTTTTGTGTTATATAGTTGGTTTGGTAGCAATTCATTTGTTGTTTATTTTGGTGTATGAAAAAACTTGATTCCAATTAAAAATAGTAAAATATTTCTAATAATTGGCATTCACTCACTTTTCACTCCAAGAATGATCTTTTCTAGCAATGCCTTGCTGTCAAGTGTAGTTGCACCCATTCTATTATATTATTACAAGTACAAATAATACTTTTGGTTAGCGCTTCATATGCTGGGGTTTCTGAAATTCTTGCTGACTTAACAGATCAAGTAAACTGGTATTAGAACTCACAAAGTGTCAACCAAGAATTTAACCTCTAAACTACCATGCCTACATTTTGAGGATATAAAAATTTAAAAATTAATTGCCCAAGTCAGATATTTTTTTTTATTTCAATTTTTTTTCCAGGTCACTTAGAATGGACAGATAAATCTAGACGGCAATTCACAATTGTTTGGAGGACACAAGAAGAATGGGGAAAACTTATTTATAAATATGTGAGATTTGGTGTTTTCTTTTTTTGGGGGGGGTTAATAAAAAAAATCAATCAATTGTATTAGTTGATTATCTTTTTTTTTTATTAAGATTTCCTAAAAGTCGGTTTCTTATTTTGCAAATTTAATATTTTCTTTAGAAAACTCTATGGAATATTTGTAGTAAGAAGTGTTTATTAAATGGGTCATTTTATGCAGAGTACTTATGATTAATCAGTAGAAATGGACAAGAATTCTATTTTACCACGGGTTTTTTTTTTTCAACATTTCTTGCCTCAATTCAATTTGTAAATTCACTTTAAAGTGTTCTAATATTACCATGGAAAATGACAACAGTATCTGTAGATATCATTGCCTCTAATAGCCATTTTATTATTATCTAGGTGGTGTATAATGGTTTAACAGACACAGTTTGCACACTTTATGAGTTGACTGAAGGGGAGGACACTGTTAATAAAGGTAAATTTTTATTTTTTAATACATCCTTTCATCCACTCAATATTTTTAAAACTAATATTCTTTTATGGTTCATGTGATTAATTCTATATTATTTTTAGATATCTTATCAATTAAGTGTTGGAGAAAAAGTGAATAAATCTTTTAATTAATATTCTCTTTTCAGAATTCCATGGCCTTGAGCGACCTTTGCTTGTGAAAGCCTTAAAGACCTTGGAAAATGAAGGGAAGGCTGAACTTATAAATATTGATGGTAATGAAGGGGTGAAATTTTTTTAGTCTTATAAATAAAAACATGTTCCTACTACAAGTGTCTTTTGGGTTAAACCCTTTTTTCCCTTATTTTAAAAGCAATTGACAAATTGGTAAAGAAGATATCCATTCTACACCCTTCAGTTTTCTGGATATTAAGGATCTTGAAGGTACATTAGTTGAAACATTTCATAAATACTAAAGAGGGATGAAATAACTTGTCATTTACTAATTGTATTTACAATGTTTCAGCTGATGTACCCTTCAACACAAGTTTTCATATTGGACTTGATAACATTCAGACTTAACAGTTCACTTTTCCTAAGCATTCTGTTTTAGTCTAAATTCAATTACAGCTGAACAATACCTATTGATGAAGGTCACTTACACAAACAAACCTACCACAGCATACAGAATGTGGACATTATCTCCCTGTAAATTACATCATAGGTTCAGTTTTAAAATTTACATTTATCCGGATTTTTTTTTCTTTTGAGTGAAATTTTGTTAATACCCTAGAAAAAGAAATGAACTCAATTTGTTTAGACAAGTTTATTTACAAGATGTGGAAAAAAAATGTATGTTAGTTGCATGTAATCACTATACAAAGCATTTATTTTCAAATTGCCTTTTTTCTAATTTACAATAAATGCATATTTATTCATTGGTCAATAACCTAAACTGAGCTGACAAATATTTTTAAGTTTTCACTTATAGAAAAGAATTAGAAAAAATGTTATTCTTTAAAAAATTTCATTAACTTAAGACAAATTTTAAGAAATGGGATTCTTTGCTTAATGTACAAGACTTGGTCAACCTTTCTAGTGGATCACTTTTAACTTAAAAGCATGAGATTATGATTCCATGTAGGATTATTTGGCTATTACTTTTAATTTGAACACAGTGCAGTTTCAATCCTGGTTTTGATTAATGAAGTAAATGTAAAAATACTCCTTGTATCTGTATATCAATCCAAACTGTCTATGTATTAGATGACCCAAGAATATCTTAACTAAATTAAAGGTTTCCTTAATATAACAGATTCTGAAAAGTTTAATGAATATTCAATAATTCCGTCATACAATCACAGATGTGATTAGATTTAATTTAGATTAAACTTGATATTTTTGTAAGATAATGTAAATTCTTCAAGATTTTTTGGTTTAGTGGCATATCACCTAATGGATTTGTTCATGTGGAAATAATGAATCATGGTATTTAGAATAAGTAAAAATTTTAAGAATTCACCTACTATTTGTAGATAGTAAAACTATTAATAGCTTCCATTTACACTTTTTCCAGTATCCACTGATTTGAAAGCTAAAAATCTAGCATAGTAACAGAATTAGATTTTTGAAGACAGTTAAAAATGCAATGACATTTTTGGCCACAATGCAAATGAAAGTGACAATTGAAGTGAAAAGATGTTAAGGGAGAGAATGGTAGAAATTATTGAAAAAAAAAAAAAAGGCCTAATTTTCTCTTGGCAATTTTAAAACATCTAAGCCTCTGTTTTTGCTGCTTTGGCTGGGAGATCATCTGAAAAAGGCAAAAAAAAAAAAAGTGGTTTTATATATTTATGTATATTTATGTTTTTTTGTTGTTTTTTTTTTGGGGGGGGGTTCCCAATTTTCTAGTAAACAAGGAATGTTTATCTTTCAATCAAACTTGAATATTTATAAATATCCATGTAATAGGAAGGATAAATGAACTAGACAGAATATGTACAAAAAATGTATATAAAAAGGTTGTTCCAAAAGTAATACCACCTATTTTTTTAAAAGTTGAAGGCGATCAACCTTTTATTTTTCAACAGTCACTACCATTCCCAGTGAACTTTTGCCAGCAATACTATTTTCACTGTCATTCACGTCTACCACTCTGAAATAGACAAACCTATCTACTAATTGTGCTGACAACAACTGCCTGAGCTTTGAAAACTTTCAACAGGCGCCAGTGGATGATGATCAGTTCAATTTTTTCTACAACGAGGAATTCAATGACTGCTTCAGACATGTATACGACAGAGGTTGTTTTCTTAGTCTCACACCATCAATATCTTCAACAGAGCTGAACCCTTTAAGTCATGAATGCATAAGTTCAGTCATAATAATAATGCAATTTGCAATCCCTTCTGAACTGTTCAGGCAGAATAAAAAAAAAAATGGGACCTTACTTAAACTCTACGTGATACTGTAAAAAATTAAAATTAATAAAAGTGCAAAAATCTTACAAACATAGGTTAAGCTGTCATTTATATATTTCTAAATAGTTCAAATATTTTTTCAAAAATAACCAAAAGACAAAATGGAAATAGTTACCATCGGAATCTGCCTCTTCTTTGTGCTCTTTCTTGTCTGATCGGCTTCGTCCACGTTTATTCTTATTCTGAAATAATATAAATTGCCTCAATAAAAAGTTACTTGTACATACTTTTTTTCATCAAGTTAAAAAAAAAAATCACTAAACACTAATAGTTGATAAAAACTACAGTTTATAACAGCTTTGTGATTATTTAATTCTGGAAAGAAGTGGATTATATAAAATTTTACTTTTTATTGCTAGAATAATAATGGAAGTATTTAGCCTATAGCTAAGGGATGTATACTTTTCAGAATTGAACAGACCAATTAAGATTTATACACCTAAGAAAAGTGAAAGGAAAAAAGAATTGTTATTTTATGCAACAAAATCTATTCAATATTGTCCAAAGGAGAATAAACCAGTTTCATAAAATAAGTTTGAATGAATCCTGAAAAGATTACAAATATTTAAATAAAAGGGAAATTCAACAAATTCAAGAAAATATAAGGAATAGAGAATTAAGCCCCAGAAATATTAGGTTGTCCCAAAAGTTTGCAAACACTTGGAAAGTGGTCTTTATTTTTAGGAATCAATTTTGTTTCAATTTGTTTACAAGGCATTCAGATCTGGAGAAAGTACTATTCAGCTGGCTTCAAATCAAAAAATTTTTAACACGCTTTCTCGACTTTATTAAAAGAGAACTTTTGGGACAACCTTAAAATAATATATTCAATGAATTTTTTCAGAAAAACTTATTTTAGTGACAAGGAGCAAAACAAAACATTTCAATAAAAAGGTTTATAAATAGTTTTACATATCTACCTGTTTCCAATTCCGTTTGTTTTTAAAATTTTTTCGACCAGAGGATTTAGCAAAAGAAATTTTTCTCCAGTGTTCTTTTTCAGCATCACCTAAAAGAAAATTAAAAAAAAAAAAATTATGTCGCATTTGCTAAAATGTTGAAAACAGCTGATTGTAGCTTTAAGTAATTCATAGGCACTGGAGATGCCTATATTTTCCAAAGAAAATTATCAGGGGTATCAAAATACTCACCTTCTAAAACATCTCCTTTAAGTGCATTGCCATGTAGCTTGATTTCACCATTTTCTGAATCCTTTACTTTCTCAAGAACGTCTAAGGCAAGATTTTCACCATCAAATCTTACCCAAGCCTGAAGAGAAAATATTTTTTCCAGGTTATTTAGTGCCAGCCTCAGTTTGCTGAATAGTTTTATTATTTTAAGTATTTAGTTTTGGTTTTAAAATTTTTATGTACAATTATGTATTCATATCTATTGGTTGTTTTAGTTGAATGGAAACATTAAAAGCAGATAACTCAAAATGAAGGTTTACATAAAAAGCAAACATTTTCATGCCTGTATAGTAAGTACAGGATAAGTATCAAAAGAAAAAAAAAGTTTTAAAAATTTTGAAACTGTAATTCTGTATTTAGAAGGCCTCTTTTTTCTTAAAAAATTTAAGCAAAATTTTAAAGATGCATACTATACAAAGCTACACACAAAAAAGTTTTGGGGATGGATTTCATTAACATTTGGTAATGGAGATCTAAAAATGTCAAATATAATTTGCACCTAAAAATATTTACAAATATAAAATGAGAAAATTAAGTTGAATAATTTTTGCTAAATGTTTGTAAGAAAAATTAAGAAACCTAAAACTTAAAAAAAAATAAAATTTCAAGTCAATTTGAAAATACCAAGTTTTACCACCAAACTTAAAATTCCAAGGGAATACACATTAGGATGTGACCATTTTTATTGTAGAACGATTCCTAAATTTTTTTTCAATACAGATTCCAGAAAAATGTTAATTAACACTCTTTTTTTCTATTCGTTCAATGTTTTTAATTTTTTTCATATCCAATATGAAATTTTACGCTTTTTCAAAAACAAAAAATTATTAGAGAAACATTTTTCTACCTTTACAATCCCACCTCCATATTAAGATACTGGACAAAAATAAAAGATTAGACTATATCACAAATTCAGGAAAATAGATATATGAATAAAATAATTTCAAAAATAGTTTCTGGTCAGGGTTAAAATTACTTGTGCATGAAGTTAAAAATTAAAACCTTTATTTAAAAAAAAATTAAAATTAACTTTTTGCTTATTTAAAAAAATCAGCACTAAGGTTATTCCAATGATATTTATTTTTGTGGATACTTAATAAAAAAATAAATAAATAAAAGCCTACTGTTTTGCGAAATGATTACACAATATCAATTTCATTTTGGTTTTAGAGATATATCTTTAAAAAAGCCTTCATTCAAAAAATTTTAAAAAAAAGTATTGTTCAATTAAAACCTTTTAATATTTAAAAAAAAAAAAGAAGAAAAACAAGCAAATTCAAATTATTTAAACAAGGTTAAGAAAACATTTCATTCACCAATGAGCTTTTTCATTCATTTACTAATGGAAGATTGGTGGGGAAAAAAAAGTCACCAAAAGATTTTTTTTTTCTTTGGTTGCCAGTTGGAACAAAAAACAAAAACTCCCTTGTTTGACTGAATAAGCAAACTCATTAGGATTATCTTTGAAGCAATGAATAAACTTCTTGTACCTCATTATCATAAATTTTTGACAGTATTAGTTTCACTTCCCAAAAAATAGAAGTATTGTTTATTACAGTTTAAATGACTTAAAAATTTAAGAGAATCGTAATAGAAGAATCTTTAACGATGCAATCCCTATCCCCCCCAAAATACCTTATTTTTACAATTAATGATTCCGAATTGATTAATGAGTTTTAGTTAGTACAGTGGGCATAATATAGATACTTAAACTTGCTTTTAGAATAGTCACAATCAGAAATGGAGAGATCTGCAATTATAGCTTTAAGAGTAGGGAATGCTGGATGAAATTGGAGTACAATTTTTCCCCTATCTGTATATTACAAATGAAGAGGTATAATAAATATAAATTTTTACCTCTTTATCACCAGTGTCATAATCAACCCAGGCAACTTTTGCATGGTCTGAGAAGAAGTTTTTAATATCATCTCTTTCTAAATCTTCTGTAAATTCTGCAAGATGGAGGATTGAACCAGGAACAATTGTTACCAATTCCTTGAAAAGAAAAAGAATAATTTCCATTAAGTTAAATTTACTTGGTTGGGTGATTTTAGTGACATATCTTATGGTAATTTAAACAGGGCTGACATGGTTTCAACAATAAATTTGAAGTTATCATTCAAATAACAATGTAAACTCATCCTAAAAAACGGATCTTAACTGATATATGTGAATTGATGAGCTAAATAGTGAACTATTTTAATCATTTCAAAGTTGGTAATATCATTACTACCAATCTAATAATAGTTGAGCAAGTTATTGCAAGACTTACAAAATGTTTGTAAGTCTCAGCAATCTGTGAGGCAAAGGTAAGGTCGGATTTTGTACACTTTTACCAACTTTGATCAATTTGTACTTGTCAAGTTTTAAATTTCGAAATTAAAAATTATCATATATTCATTGTAAAATTTATGTTTTGAGTGAATATATATATTTCTTAAACATTAATTTTTTTTTAAATTATATATTCATATTTGCTGAAAGACCTATCATCCTCATATTATTAATAATAATAATTTCCATAATTTTCAGCACTTTTCCAGACTTACTACTCGAGCTTGATAAAAAATGCCAGACTTAATTAGTCGAGAATTGTAGTGGAACTATGTAACCATAGATACGTTTTGTTTTTCAAAAAGATCAGTTTTTGTTGAGATGAAAATAAAATAATTTTATAAAATCTTAAAAAGGAGGGAATTCTCATAGAAAAAGATTTCTGAAAGAGAAAAAATGTTTACAAAATGTTTTACATAAAACATTGCCCACAATTAAACCTTACAAAGTAAGAAACTCGCTTATTTTCATAGAATATTTAGGCTAAAAATTATTAAATATTTATTTTTACTATTTTAGGCTAAAAAGTTATAAAAATCTGATTGACATTTTGTTGCACTTTTTTTATATATTATTAGAATAATTCCCATCTATTAAAACATTTTTAAAAAGCTAGTTTCTTACTTTTTAAGGTTTAATTTTGGGTAATTTTTTTTTCTATAAAACATTTTGTAAATATTTTTTTCTCTTTTGGAAATCTTTTTCTATGAGAATATATATATATTAATGATAATTTATCATAATTGAATGAACATGTATCAGGTAGAATTAATTTAACTTCCTTTTCCCATTTAATAATATATATATAAAAAGGTAGATAGATATAAATGCATGTAAAAATATCAGGATGGAGATTTATTCAGAAAAATGCCAATACTTGTTTTGACATAGAAACTTTCATATAAATATTTCATTTAAGGATGAAATGAATGTTTTACACAGAATAAATATATATATATATATAAATCAAAACAAGGTAAGAATATATGTAAAAGTATCAAGATGGAGATTTATTCAGAAAAATACTAATGCTTGTTTATGTCAATAGGCTGCAAGGTTAGCAGTGGTAAAAGCTTGGACACTGAAATCGTATTACACAAGTTCAAATCCCTGTCAAAAGCATTACATTCACTTTCAGCTGTCTCAGCCAATTGAGGATCGTTAACTCAGAAGTGTAACTTATCTAAGAGAAGGACATGCTGATGTAAAATCTGAACTCCATTTGACCAATCAATCATCTTGCTTTGCTTGTCACTGGTTAAAAGTTAAATGGAAAAAGAGCATGTTGTAGGAGTCGTACAAGCGTATAACATGTTAATTATCTGTACAGACAACCCTTTTTAACATGTCATGAGGTTTTGCCTTATTCTCTATTAGGAAGTGGCAGTAACCATGTCTATAAATGGCAATTGATTTTAAGTTCTGATTGAATAAAAGATTGGAGAATCAATCCAAAAAGATGAAAGAAGAATTAAAAGGAAGAAACAAAAGTGGGGCCTAAAGAAGGGAATAGGGAAAAGAAAGAAGAAAAAAAGATGATTTTAGATTAAAGGTGTTAGAAGACAAGATTGTCTGTGCATCTTTGATAGCTTTGTCTGAAAATGTCCATGTGTACATGATCCATCTTGTGTCCTATCTAAATTAAAAAGGGTATAAAACTCTAATCGGGCCGACAGGCAGAGGAGGAAGCGACACTAGATGGGCTGTTACATAGGGAATGGCAGACATAATGATCCAATAGAAAAACCAAGATTTCCATTGATCCATATTTAATCCCCATTTCCAACGCCAGTATTTCCAAGTTTATCCTTTCCATTCCTTCAACTGACCAAATGAGAATTTCCCTTTTGGTTTTTGAATAAAGCCAAATGCATGACCAACTCTCAACTAAACTGATAAAACAATGTGTCAATACTTCATTCTAATTTTCTCTTTTTTTTAATTGTGTTGCTCTTTTCAGACATGGAATATGGCTAAATTATTATCTGGGTCGCCGGTTGACTGAGACATATTGTTCCATGGGGAAGATCTTGGGAATATCTACCTTATTTTGATTCATGGCAATCTTGAAATATCTTGAAGTGTTGAGCCGGATCCATTCCATTAAAGGATTTGTCATGGGAAACTGTTCTATCCCCACACCCACTGCCTTCTTTAATTGACCATATTACTTTGTGTATTTTGGTCTTATTGGAGTGCCATAGTTTAGAGAAAAGTGTACAGGAGAAGTCTCTCTTAGCACAGTGGTTAAACCATTGTACATTGGAATTAGGATGCACTGGTTCAAATACTAGTCTCTCCAAGACATTTATTTTTGCGCTAATAACCATGGCTTAGGTATTGATGCCTTTGCTTATCACCCCTAAAATATTAGTTGAATAGTGTAACTTTTATTCTTCTAGTAACTTGTTAGTGAGAAATTCGCAGGGTAATAAGATAACACTCATGTCTATTCCAGTCAATCTTAAGGATGCCCGGTTATTGATATCAAGCAAACACTATTTCAAAATCAAGTCAAGTGAGTCTGATTTTTACCATATATATATTTATTTTTATGTATGTGTGTCTGTGTATCAATTGAATTGAAGTTCCTATGAATCTGTTTCAATGTTATTATTACTTGTTAGTACAGTTTATGCCAACAGACCTACTTTCAGCAAGAACTACAACCCAACCTGGAAGTGTTTCAGTCAGACACTTTAATCATTGTGTCATGGGGAGTTAAGGATTTTTTTTTTCTTTGGTTCAGAATAGCTGCTTGGAATAACTCAACCAATCCTAAGTTGGCTGTATACTTTTAACAGACAGTTTAGAGACTTCAGATATCTTACTTAGAAAGCTCCAACAACAACAATACTGGTTGGGAGGCTTTACTACATTGCAAACTGCATACAAATCTGTTTAATTGTTATTTCAAATTTTCAGTAGAGTTTATGCCAAGAGATCTACCCTGAGTGAATCAAAAAACCCTTCCTTTGGGCATTTCAGTTGATTACTTTAACCATTTATAGGCAACAATATTTTCTATAAATGAATACACACACACACACACACACACACACATATATATATATATATATATATA